>CAUYPK010126642.1:0-10393 GCA_963574355.1 Loris lydekkerianus | reverse complement strand
TAAATAAATGTTTATAAATCCTGAATCCTTATAATCAGGGGTTTTGGAGTATAAGGATTCAGGATTTTTAACCATTTATTTACAATGCTTTACTGTCTTAAATGGTTTATTCACTTTATTAAAGTTGCCGTTGAATACTATGGGTTAATGTGGTATGTTTCATTTAACCTACTGATTCCTCAATTATTGTAATTGTTTTGGGTATACATTTTTATTTTTGAAATTGACCAGTGGCTGCTGCATTTTCCACCTCAGCTTATACTCGAGTCACTAAGTTTTCCCAGTTTTTAGGGTAAAATTAAGGGGATCAGCTTATACTCAGGTCAGCTTATACTCGAGTATATACGGTACTATTCTGGAGTTCAAAGAGGTTTCATTCAGAAGTATACCGTATATACTTGAGTACAAGCTGAGTTTTCCCCGGCACAAAATTTGTGCCTAAAAACCCAAACTCAACACAAATTTTGTGCCAGGAAAAACTCAGCTTATACTCGAGTATATACGGTAAATTGGGAAGCCATCGGTATGCAAAGGCTATTTACAGCTATAAACCTGGATAAAGTCACTGGGAGATGAGTGTAACTTGATTTCTTTCTTTTTTTTTGGAGACAAAGAGTCTCAAGCTGTTGCCCTGGGTAGAGTGCCGTAGTGTCACAGCTCATAGCAACCTCAAACTCTTGGGCTCAAGTGATTCTCCTGCCTCAGTCTCCCCAGTAGCTAGGACTATAGGTGCCCGCCACAATGCCCAGCTATTTTTTTTGTTGCAGTTGTCATTGTTGTTTAGCACAACCTGGCCAAGTTCAAACACGCCACGGGCACCACTGAGTGTAACCTGCTTATCCTTCAAGCACCTCAAGCTCAATGTGTAGAAACCCAAACTTGTTACCTTTCTATCCCAAACTACCACCCCAACTTCCAGTTGTTAGGGTGAAAACATCAGTTATCATCAGTACTTTTCTCTGTTTCTCATACTACACAATCAATAAACATCAAGTATCAGTAATTTCAATTCTGCAATTACTTCCACATATCATACCTTCTTGGATTTCCCAGTCACTGTTCTACAGAGGATGCCAAAAAAAAGCGTACACATTTTAAGAAAAGAAAGCAATCCTTTCACCTTACCCTCCTGAGTAGAAGACTGCAGGCACGTACCACCATGCCCTGCTAATTTTTAAACTTTTTGGTAAAGACAGGGTCTTGCTGTTTTTCCCAGGCTTGTTAACCTGGACCTTCTCTTGCGGGGCTCTACAGGCTGGGGTTTTTTTGTTGTTGTTGTTTGTTTGTTTGAGACAGAATCTTTTGTTGCCCAAGCAGAGTGTAGTGGCATAATCATAGCTCACTGCAACCTCAAACTCAAGTGATCCACAGCCAGCCTCCTGAGTAGCTATCAGCATGCGCCAGACTAATTTTTCTATTCTTAGTAGAGATAAGCTCTTATTGTCGCTCAAGCATGTCTCTAATTCCTGACCTCAAGCAATCCTCCCACCTCAGCCTCCCAGAGTGCTAATAAGATTACAGGCCTGAGCCACTGTCCCCAGCCTGAAGGCTCTCTTAAGTCTAAACTTTAGCTTAAAAGCTGTAGGAACCAATGGAGACTAAGTCAGAGGAGGATATGATCTCATCTTTATTTCAGAAGTCACTCCACAATATATAGAGACTAGAGCAAGAAGAAAAATGTTACTATGGCTATAAAGTAAAGGATCTGACAATTAGAGCAACAGAACAAGATGATCAATTCAGGAAAGAATCAATTTGAAATAGGTGTATAGTCTGGGCAGTAAATGATTACGGCCTCAATTAAGACAAGGACACCAAGAATGGGGAAAGGGTGCAGAATCCAACTGGATGTGGGCAGCTATGACTGCACCACTACACTCAAGCACCTGAGACCCTGTCTCTGAAAGGGGGGGAGGGGGAGCACAAACCAAGGTCTCCAACAAGTTATCAACAATCTAAAGCTGAGATGAGGCTGTAATCCCAGCACTCTGGGAGGTTGAGGCAGGTGGATCACATGAGCTCAGGAGTTTGAATCCAACCTGAGTGAGGTAAGACCCCCATCTCCACTAAAGATGAAAAACTGAAGCAAGAGAATCTCTTCTGCCCAAGAGTCTGAGTTTGCTGTGAGCTATGACAACACGGCCTCTATCAAGAGCACAAAGTGAGACTCCATCTCAAAATGAATGAAAGAAAGGAAAAAAGGAAAGAAGCCAAGAAAGCTGGGATGAGATCTCAGAGTTCTAATAAGATCTCCCAGTCCACAGTTTCAAAAGAATAGAAAACATTAAAAGCTAACGAACCCACAAGAAAGGTTCATGTTGCTTGCAGCACATAAAGCTAATTACTGAGTCAATGATCATTATTAAGAAAGAAAGGATTTTTTTTTTTTGAGACAGAGTCTCACTGTTGGTGAGTGCCGTAGCATCTTAGCTCACGGCAACCTTAGCTCACAGCAACCTCAAACTCTTGGGTTTAAGTGATTCTCTTGTCTTAGCCTCCCAAGTAGCTGGGACTATAGACTCCAACCACACCATCCGGCCATTTTTAGAGACAGGGTCTGACTGTGGCTCAGGTGATGGTCTCAAATTCGTGAGCTCAGGCAATCCTGGGTCTCCCAGAATGCTAGGATTACAGACGTGAGCCACTGTGCCACACCAAAAAGATTTATTTTAGGGTAGTGCCTGTGGCTTACAGGAGTAGGGTGCTGGCCCCATATGCCGGACGTGGTGGGTTCAAACCCACCCTGGCCAAAAAAAAAAAAATTTCTTTTAGAAGATGTATTAACCGGGAGAAGGCACAGACAGCCTTAAATCCACCTCCCTGATTAACAGGGTTGGGGGGGTTTATAAAGGTGAAATGAATAATGTATAAGGGGAGTGAACATTATTATATGTGTGGGGTGGAGTGTAGGGCATGTAAGCACAGTGAGGAATCATGCTAGTATATGTATTTTATGAATAAAAAATGGTGGATAAATCGCTCATTAGAATGGGATTTTTAGTATTATAATGAAGCTGGGGGTAATAGTGGTTCTCTTTTGTGAACAGGCTCAACGGTTCTTGGGCACAATCTATAGTGGTATTATTTTGTCTATCTCTGTACAAATAGGTAGAGTAAAGCGTAGTTATTTCAGAGCTGTAAAGGGGGTTGGTTTTGCTGTTTGGAGGAAAAAACCGAAAAGGAAATGTATCAGTGAACAGAAAGTTATAAAGTTCTGGTTAGTACTTATTACTGAGACTTCTGTTTCTTTTCCGTTTTTTCAAGGACTAGCTGTTAAAGGCTACTCATGCTGAGATAACATTTGTTACAGTCTTATTAATTCAAGGCTATCTAGCAGTTTGAGTTTTAACGTGAACATTGAAAATATTTGAAATATGAGGGAACTACTAATTTTTTATTATCGAGTCAGTTACACAAAGAAAAACTAAATCTATTTGCAAAATAAATGTCCACGCAACAAGTACTTATCGTAGTGCAGTAAAAGCCCGGTCGCGCATAACGATGTAGATGAGGCAAAAATGTCTGCCCCCACGATCCTTTAAACTGACTTGGGACAAAGAACTAAAATAGAGTGATGGGAGACCTAGGAAATGTTGCAAACGCGAAGTGATACGAAACTCAACGGGGATCACTACTAAGTTGATGAGGGTAGTAGGCTCCGTGGAATTGGCGGGATATGATGCCCAACCACTCACGTCCTAGACCTAGAAGGTTGTTCCCGCTCATGGGGCTCGAACCGGTCGACGGTAGTGCTGGGAAAGCCTGTGCCCGTCGCTGGCAGACGCACAGCCATTTTCTCTGCCGAGGTCCTCCGGCTTCTCCAGTGGCCGCAGGGCAGCCGTGGCCACACGTGGGGCCGCACCACGCCCGCCACTGCGACCACCTCAACTCCCACCTCTTTTCTCAAGCCCAAAAAGCCGCTCACCCCCTCGCCCGCCCAGGACGCTGCCTCACCGTGACTCGCGGCCCATGCTTCTGGCTGCGCGAAAGCCGACGCCCTAGGGTACGACGCGCAAGCGAACGGGACAAAGGAGACTGCGCTGCCCTCGTCGAGCCAGGCGAGAATCCACACTAAGAGGCGGCAGCAGCTACGAGAGCGGCGGCCACTCCAGCGCCGCCAACGAAAGAAAACAGGACGTGCTGGCGCTGGCGGCAGAAGGAAGGGAAAAGCCGGCCGGAAGCCGCTGTTTCTCCACAGCGCCCCCTGTCTGCGGGAGGGCGCACAGCGCCGGGCCCGGCATAAAAGGGAGGCGTTGGACCTGAAGCCCGCAATCCCTGCACACGCCCTCTGGTTGGCGGGATCTACAGCAGCACTTCAGCCTCGCCGGCCCCACGAGGATCTTTTCTGGGAGGATCACCGAGGCATCTCCAGCAGTGCTGTCCTAGGGTCTATCCTGGGGAAATTCACAGCCTAGTGGTGGAAATAGACATGCCTTAACTTGCACAAAACAATATTATGACCTTCTCCATACACTCTGATTGTCATGTGCCAGACCTGTGCTGGATTCTGCGGTGAACTCACACTCAAGTGGGGGAAATAGACAGGAATGAAAACACAAGCAGATGTAATAGAGAAAGGAGAGGCCACCACTGGAGAAGGGTTCAGAAAAAGTTACCTGAGGAAATAAGTGATCTTTGAGATGAGATTTTAGAAGAGCCTCACTGAGGAACTAAAAATACATAAGCGAAAGATTATAATGGTCCTCAACATTGCCTGCAATGACCAGCTTTAAAAACAAAACAAAACAGGGCAGCACCTGTGGCTCAAAGGAGTAGAGCGCCAGCCCCATATGCTGGAGCTGGTGGGTTCAAACCCAGCCCCGCCAAAAACTGCAAAAAAAAACCAAAAACAAAACAAAACAAAACGGAGGCCGAGGCGAGTGAATCGCCTGAGCTCATAGGTTCGAGATCAGCCTGAGTGAGAGTGAGACCGAATCCCCGTCTCTAAAAATGGTCGGGCATTGTGGCAGGTGCCTGTAGTCCCGGCCACTCGGGAGGGTAATGTCAGAGAATGGCTTGAGCCCAGGAACCTCAGTTGCTGTTAGCTGTGACGCCAGAGCACTCTACCGAGGGCGACAAAGTGAGACCTTCTCCAAAAAAAAAAAAAAAAGGTGTAATGGATTTGAGAGGCTATCATTTTTACTTTAAATACTTCTCTACTATTTTATTTTCTCACACAAAGATGAAGAAAAGTTGTCTCAATTTGTACATTTTTCAAAATTCATTGATCTGTACGCTTCAATGTAGTGTTTTACAGTATGTAAATTTTTCCTCAATTACTTTTTTTCCCAGGCAGCACTTGTGGCTCAGTGAGTAGAGCGCCAGCCCCATGTACAGCACGGTGGCAGGTTCAAACCCAGCCCCGGCCATTCTGCAACAAAAAAATAGCTGGGCATTGTAGCAGGCACCTGTCGTCCCAGCTACTCTGAAGGCTGAGGCAAGAGCTAAGCCCAAGAGCTGGAGGTTGCTGTGAGCTGTGATGCTACAGCACTCTACCAAGGTCGATGAAGTGAGACTCTGTCTCCAAAAAAAAAAAACTTGTTTTCCTTTTATTTATTATTTATTTAGGGAAGCATACTCTTGCTCTGTCACCAGGGCTAGACTCACTGCAACCTCAAATAAGACTACCATACTTGTATAATTTGTTTTTTTTGTTTTTTTTTGAGACAGTCTATGTCGCCCTTGGTAGAGTGCTGTCGAGTCACAGCTCACAGCAACCTCAAACTCTTGGGCTTAAGCGATTCTCTTGCCTCAGCCTCCCAAGTAGCTGGGACTACAGTCACCTGCCACAATGTCCAGCTATTTTTTGGTTGTAATTGTCATTATTGTTCGGCAGGCCCAGGCTGGATTCGAACCTGCCAGCTCCAGGATACGTGGCTGGTGCCCTAGCTGCTGAGTTACAGGCTCCAAGCCTAATTTTTATTAACACCTCTGTCATCCTGGGAAGAGTCCTATGGCATTATCACAGCTCACAGCAGCTTCAAATCTCTTGGGCTTGAGTGATCTCTTGCTTTAGCCTCCGGAATGGCTGTGACTACAGCCACCCACCATAACACCTGGCTAGTTTTTCCTATTTTTAGTAGAGAGGGGTCTTGCTCTTGCTTTTGCTCAGGCTGGTCTTGAACTCCTGAGTTCAATCAATCCATCCACCTTGGCTTCCCAGAGTGCTGGGATTTTACAGCCATGAGCCACCTCACCCAGCCACTACGTATAGATCTTCAACATTTCTTCCATTGAATATGATGGCAACCCCTGTTATCCTATATATGGTAACTATTACTTGCAGGGTGCTGCTGGATAGGCCCTGGCAGGGCTGGATGAGCCCATGTGCCCCCATCTGGAGTTATTCATTCACTTGCAAGGCCTCCTTTCTGTCATAGAGAAAGCCATGAGACTGGATGCACTAAGAACCGTGGTGCCATAGCCGGGAATTGTGGCAGGTGCCTGTGGTCCCACCTACTTGGGAGGCTGAAGCAAGAGAATGTTTTAAGCCCAAGAGTCTGAGGTTGCTGTGAGCTGTGACACAACAGCACTCAACCAAGGGTGACATAATGAGACTGTCTCAAAAAAAAAAAATAAAAAAATCTTAGGGTGCCACCTGTGGCTCAAAGGAGTAGGGTGCAGGCCCCATATACTGGAGGTGGCGGATTCAAACCCGGCCCTGGCCAAAAACTGCAAAAAAAAAACAAACTATGGTGACAGTCAAGGACCCAGTGCATTTCATACACTCAGTAAAGTACTAACTATAAATTTAGTCTAGAGTAGGAATGCTTTGAAGATATAACCATTTTAAGATAGGGAAATATTTTGTAACCTCTAACCTATGAGAGGGAATCTGTTTAAAGTATATGATGATGATTACTTTTGCTTAAAGTATAGAAATAACAGAGAAACAGGAGAACAGAGCATTCTTTGAGGAGTTATCCCTGCTGCTCTCCATGAATTGCTGGCTTTTCTGTAAATGAAGTGAAGTTGTTGATCTCTCATCTGCTAGTCGTTGATTGGCTTGGGTGACAGGCGGACAGACTCCTTAGCTCAGCAACAAATATTTTTTGCTGAAGTAAAAATTAAGGTACTGGGTGGCTCCCATAGCTCAGTGGATAGGGCACGGGCCACATGCACCAGTGCTGGTGGGTCTGAACTCAGTTCCTGTCTGCTAAAAAAAAAGACAAGCATTGTGGCAGGCACCTGTAGTCCCAGTTACTCAGGAGGTGAAGGCAAGAGAAACACTTAAGCTCAAGAGCTGGAGGTTGCTTGGGGCTGTCACACCATGGCACTCTACCGAGGGCAAAAAAATGAGACTCTGTCTTTGGAAACAGTCTTAATTTCGTTGCCCTCGGTAGAGTGCTGTTATATCACAGCTCACAGCAACCTCCAGCTCTTGGGCTTACGTGATTCTCTTGCCTCCGCCTCCCGAGCAGCTTGGACTACAGGTGCCCACCACAACACCCGGCTTTTTGTTGCAGTTTGGCTGGGGCTAGGTTTGAACCTGCCACCCTTGGTATATGGGGCCAGCACCCTACTCACTGAGCCACAGGCACCACCTGTGAGACTCTGTCTTGATAACAAAAAAAAAAATTAAGATACTAATTCAACAAGAAAAGTTACAATGTGCAAGATTTCATGTTACACAATTCAATTTCTTTCATTTTATTTTTAAGATGACTTCATTTCTCAGGACAAAGTGACACAAATACAAGCAGCAGTCCTTAGGGCTGGCTAAGTCCATGTGTATCTGCTCTCTTAAGTACTAGCTCAGCCCTTAAATGAGGAATTACAAATTTAATAAGTGAGGGGAAAAGTATAGAATAGGGATTCTAATCAAACAAGAAAATCAAAATTAATGACACTGGTACTCTATTCTTCATATCAGTACTAATACAAACTCAACCCTTTCAAACCAGGGAAACTGCCATTCCATTCCTAATAAAGGGGTTTGTACAAGCCCTATAAAGGAAAAGAATTATAAAAGATGTAAACCAATTTGCTTCCTTTAGAGACACTGCAATATAGAAAAGAATTTTTTTTGTAAGCTGCTGCTTCTGAGTTGTGCAGACTTCATGGTACTTCAGAACCCCAATAATTAAGCAGTTCATGACAAAAGATAAAAGTGAAAAAGTAGACACAGAGATCCGTGAAGACTTCGCCCATTTTGCTATAGGTATCCATTGATCGATTTATTACTTCAGCAGGAATTCCAGATAACAGAAGTGCAGCTGTTAGTACTGTTGTCTTTACTTTCTTTTCACCCTGTATAGAAAGACTCATATTAATCTTACAACTTAGCAGACTACTTAAGCACTATAAAAACACCATCCATACTGTTATTTTTACCTAAGTGATTTCAAGACTATTAAGTTTCAAAATAATCAATACATTAGCATATACTTACTATAAATATGTAAATTAGCAAACATTCTCACTATTGTAAGTTTTAAAAATGTGTCATCTTGGGAACAAGAAATAAATAAGAATTTAATATATATTGGGTGGTACCTGTGGCTCAGTGGGTAGGGTGCCAGCCCCATACACCCAGGGGCGGGTTTGAGCCCAGCCCCAGCCAAACTGCAACAACAAAAAAATAGCAGGGTGTTGTGGCGGACGCCTGTATTCCCAGCTACCCAGGAAGCCGAGGCAAGAGAATCGCCTAAGCCCAGGAGTTGGAGGTTGCTGTGAGCTGTGACGCCACAGCACTCTATGGAGGGGCAATAAAGTGAGATTGTCTCTAAATTCTAAAAAAGAATATATATACAACAGCACAAATAAAAGTAGGAAAACCATTGCTAGACAAGACATAAATATCTACTAAATGAATGACATGGGCAATGAGTAGCCTAGGGGCTCAAAGGAGAAAGAATTATTACAGTGTTCTATATACATGATGTAGAATTAAAAACAAGACTGCAGGGCTGTGACTGTGGCTCAAGGAGTAGGGCGCCAGCCCCATATACTGGAGGTGGAGGATTCAAACCCGGCCCCGGCCAAAAAAAAAAACTGCAAAAAAATAAAAAATAAAAAAGACTGCAAAGATAGCAGGATTTAGATTGGCATATGAGGAGAAATTAATTGTAAGGTAAGTCTCTTAAGTCAGAGGTAGTAGAATGTGAGGTGTATTGGAGAATAGTGAGTAATTTGTAAGAGAATTGTAGGAACATCCGTAGGGCTTTAATTGCTATTCAAAGGAATTAACGTTTAATCACACATGCAATAGGATTACATTAAACAATTTAGAGTATTTGGGGGCAAGAGAGAACATTTATTTCCCACATATTTTCTAGTCTCATTATTTTAGGACAGTAAAAGCTGAAGTTGGGTTTTTTTTTTTTTTTTTTTTGAGACAGAGCCTCAAGCTGTTGCCCTGGGTAGAGTGCTGTGGCATCACAGCTCACAGCAACCTCCAACTCCTGGGCTCAAGTGATTCTCCTACCTCCACCTCCCAAGTAACTGGGACTACAGGCGCCCACCACAACACCTTGTATTTTTTGGTTGCAGTTGTCATTGTTGTTTGGCGGGCCCAGGCTGTATTCGAACTCACCAGCTCAGGTGTATGCAGCTGGAGCCTTAGCCACTTGAGCCACAGGTGCCATGCCTAAAAGTTTTGTTTCATTTATTGATTTAATATCACCAAATACAGTCACATGGTTAAAAAATTTTAAAAATATAAATACCTAGGCTCAGTACCTGTAGCACAGTGGTTATGGCACCAGCCACATACACTGAGGCTGGCGGGTTCAAACCTAGCCTGGGCCTGCTAAACAACAATGACAACTGCAACAAAAAAATAGCCAGGCATTGTGGCAGGGGCCTGTAGTCCCAGCTTCTAGGGAGACTGAGGCAAGAGAAACGCTTAAGCCCAAGAGTTTGAGGTTGCTGTGAGCTGTGATACCAAGGCACTCTACCGAGGGTGACATAGTAAGAATGTCCAAAAAAAAAAAATATACATATATATATTTTTTAATATATATATAAAATATATATATATTTAATATATATATGTAAATAGCTAGTTACCCAAGAGAAACAAAAGTTTGTGAACATAAAAAGACTCACACAATGAGTGGCCCCTGTGGCTGAGTGAGTAGGGCACCAGCCCCATATACCAAGGATGGCGGGTTCAAACCCAGCCCCGGCCAAACTGCAACAAAAAGAATAGCCAGGTGTTGAGGCAGGCACCTGTAGTCCCAGGTACTCAGGAGGCTGAAGAAAGAAAATTGCCTAAGCCCAAGAGCCAGAGGTTGCTGTGAGCTGTAATGACACAGCACTCTATCAAGTATAGCAAAGTGAGACTCTTTTTCTAAATAAAAAAAAAAAAAAAAAAAAATAAAAAAAGTATCCCAAATGAAAATTTTGAATTGGGTTTTTTATAAAAAACTGTGGGGTGGGGGGGGTGGGG
>CAUYPK010126640.1:0-14641 GCA_963574355.1 Loris lydekkerianus | reverse complement strand
CAAAGGTTAAAAATCCTTGAAAACTGGATTCCTCCTCCTCATCATCTGTATGTCCAAACAGAGCTTCAGCTGTATCTGATGTGAGGGTAATTAAATGTGCCATTAAATATTGTGGGTTAAATAGTTCAGTGGAATACAGTTTAGTTCCGCCGTGACTTGTGGACTGAGCTGAAGCACCACCTCCTCAAGCAGAGGGCAGAAGACGACTGGAGACCACGTGCATTTGATTAGGTGCAGCACACCGAATCAAATAACCTGTATGACTCGAGTATAAGCCGAGTTCGGGTTTTTCGGCACAAATTTTGTGCCGAAAAAACTCGGCTTATACTCGAGTATATGTGGTACCCCTTGAGTTCTCAGGTGAAAGAGAATCTTCCAAGTCCTGAATCTAACTTCAAAATCATATTTTTTCCTTAAACTTTTTTTTGCCTATATAACACATAATAAAATACGCAAATCCTAAATGAATTTTTACCAGTATGTGTCTCATGGTAACCACCACCCAGATGAAGATAAATAGTTTATGTATGTATCTATATTTTTTTCTTGAAAAGAAATCTTTCCAAACTGTCTAAGTTCTAGTCTCTGTAACACTTGGATACTTCCTCATCCAACACATTAAAAGTGAAATGTGTTAAGACCTGAGCTGAAAGTGAGAGTGACAGGTGATAGATCTCTGCACCGTATGCCGAAAGAGATGGAGATTTGCCATCATTCATCAAGATTATCGGACACAAACAGGTTTCCTGAAAGCAGTCAAGTCCTGACTGCTCAAATATCAATATGCTATTTCAGTATCCTATGTGTATTCGAATATTATACAGGCCTAGATGGTATTCTCCAGGGATAACCTATGGGGAGAGAATGTCAAAGTCTCTGACGGTATACTGCCACTGTATATCAGAATATTGGTAAAATTTAGGAAATGGAAAATGAATTGCAGTATAGAATAAAGTTAAATTTACTGCTAATGCAGTAAGAAGGAAGCTTCAAGTTAAATTCCGGTTCAATTAAAGAAAATAAAGGAATGTGATTTTTTTTTTTTTTTAATAAACCTGAATTTGTGGAAGTAAATTTGTATTTGTCAAAATGGTTAGATTAGGAGAGAGTGAATATCACCACTGCAAAAATACTAAATCCCAGAGTCTTCACATAGCAAAAGATGTATTCTTTTTTATTTATTTATTTTTATCTATGTCACATGGTGCTGGTCGACCCCAGTGCTTTGCTTAATATATTCCTGGGAGATCTCAGAGAAAGACAGTGTGTGTCTGTGGTCAGGGCAGCAAAGGAAGAAAATGTGGCCTTCAGCTTGTGCCGAAAGTGGCATGTGTCACATGGCTTCTCCTGTGTTCAAAAATAGGAAGTGCAACTCCGCCACCTGCTTGGTATACAGTACTAATAACCACCACAAAATTCATTTAGGCAATACAGACTGCAGCTTTTCAATTTTCCTGAAGGAACTGTTTGAATACTAATGCAGATAAAGGTGTTTTACCTTTCCATTTATTTTAGAATATTCTCAATGAACGTATTAATCTCGTCTATGCACCATTTAACGGTGCTTCCATTTTTCCTGCCTGCCAACAAATAAAGCATAATTTTTTTTTTCAATTTCCCAAAGATCGCCTGTCATCATAGACACTTTATCAGTTTTAGAATCATACACCAAGATGATTTGAGTATATATTTTACTTCTTTTTATTGTCTCTAGCAAATACAGAGGCTATATTCCTTTAGCTGCTGGTTTCAAGGAAGTGCTTTATGAGAATTTTTGGTGATTTATGCTTTATTTTTGTATTCTGTTTTTATTAGAAACAGGCCAGTGGCTTCCAGTGTTTGAATTGGAATTTGGTTCACTGACAGTACAATAACAACCATCTATCAGAAACTTGCAATTCATTCTTGTTCTCTTCATTATTTCAATGTGGATAGGGGCCATAAAAATGAAAAGTAGCTTTCACACTCCAGAATAGACATGCCACTTAAAACTTGAGAGTCGGTAGAGTGTAGTATTTAAATACATATGTTCAGAAGCCAGGCTGCTTGCGTTTGAAACTGGTCGTGTCACTGTGTGACCCTGGTCAAGTGGCATAGATTCCAATTCAGTGTCTTCATCGGAGGGCTATAATATTACCCATGAATTTTAAATGAATGAATTCTTGTAAAGTATTGAATGTTTGATATATAGTAAGCTCCACATGATTTCTAATATTATTATTATTGCTGTTATAATTTTTCATACTTCTAATATTTATTAAATTAAGTTCAAAATGCTAGATATCAGTGAAGTTGTGGGAAAAGAAGACCCTGCACTTGGAAGCATAAATTGGCATATCCTTTGAGGGAGAAATCTGGATATATCGAATGTATTTGAAGATATGCATCATCTAGGACTCTGCAAGTATATTTTTAGGTATATAACCCAGAGAACAGTCTTATTAGAGCATATCTCTTTGTTTTTTTTTTCAAAAGACATAGGCTTGTCTATAAGATTTTTTTAACTTAATTTTTATTAAATCATAACTGTATAACATTTATGGGATAAAATGTGATCATTTGATATACAATGTGGAATGTTTAAACCAAACTAATTAACTTAACCATCTCCTCACATATTTTTGTGCTAAGACATTTATAATATACTCTTAGTTGTTTTGAAATGTGCCCTCACATTGTGCACATTAGGTGAGATCCCGCCAAATACCCTCCCTCCACTCACTCTCCCCATCCCATCTCTTCTTCCTCTCCCCACCCCTTCCTTTTGGACTGTCCTTGTGTTTTATTATTCTGTATGAATGTGTAAGTATATCTATATTGGTTTCATAATAGTATTGGGTACACTGGATACTTTCTTTTTCCATTCTAGGCAGAGAATACTAAACGAATTTTTGCCAATCAAATGATTTTATTGTATTACATAAGTAATGGTATTGACACATCTGACCCCTAAATATAATGTGAATGTGATACACACACACACATGGTAGACATTTAAAATAGTGCAATTTAAAATAGTTGAACACAGTAAATAGCAAGTGAACTTTACGGACACCATATACATATATTTTCTTATATATATATATATATATATTTTTTTTTTTTTAAATCAACTATAACCTGGAAAAAGAGCAGAAAAAGTTAAGTAATTTAAGCATAGTTCCATAGTTCATAAATAGTACTGTACTACGTATATGTACCAAGGCAGCCCAGGGCAAAACCAAAGCTCTTAATTCAATATATAAAACACATCAACACTGTTATTGGCAGCTGGACCCAAAACATGTTGCTGATAAAAATAAACTTACTTATAATGGCAATGGAAACTGCAGACTTGGCTGTTTATTCTGAACAGTACATCAAGAGTATCACATGTATATCAGGGCTGTCTATTTGCGACAATAGCATTTCTAAAATAACTTCTTTTGAGATCAAAGTAGAGCCAGTGTCCTCTTAAATATTCTTCCTAAGGGGGGGGGGGGGAATGTGTACAAGTGTTTTCTTGATTAAAAGATTTCACTCAAGCTTGCTCAGTGTCGGGTCTGTTTTTCTACTTTACACGTTTCTCTTTGACCTCAAGTGGTCAAAGTTTTCCTGCCTTACTGTCTTTTCTGATGCCAGATGCCCTAAAAATTAATCTTCTTATTGTAAGGCTGATTTTGTTCATGAATCCAAGTATCTTAAGAAACAGAATCTTCACCTTTCAATATTCTCCAAAACGTGGGAAATACTGTTTAGCTCTTATAACTGAGGCCATATCTTTGATTTGCTCAGGAAATTTGATCGCAGTGAAAGAGTTAAGGACAGTAGACATTGTTTATGAGCTCATAAGTTGTTGGAATTGATAGTGGCCTGTACAGAGAGATCTGAAATTTGCTAACAGATGTCTTCTGTGCCAAACAACTAAAATTTCTTGCCCCATGAAAATTTTCCCTCCTTAGTAGCTGTGTGCTCAGAAAAGTCCTCAAAATTTCACAGATTTGTAATGCAGGGTCCCAGTAAGTCATTATCAGCTTCCTGTCCCTTACAAAGGAACAGTAGGAAACTTACTACATTCGACTGGACCTATTTGCAAATCATTCTGGGGTCACAGAAATAGTACAGCAATGAATCCATCATTTTAAGGAAATTCCCTTTGCTCAAATATAACATATGTTTGCCCTGCAGTACTGAGCTTATAAATATTTTATGATTCTTCATTTGGAATTATCTTTTTTGAGTCAAAACCAGACCATAAATTCTGTAATGTTACAGACTAAACATGATCAATAGGCTACCAATATCCAACAAAAGAAGAGAAGAGAAATCTTCGTGTAGTAACTTAGGAGAAGATAAATACTCTGGTTCAAAATAAGGCAGAAACCTTAAACCTTTCTTACTCTTTATTCTTAACTTTGGATTGAATTCAATGTCAAGTTGATAAATATACATAGTTTATCTTTTATTGTAGCAATATTATCTCTATTGTAAAATTAACTTCATTTGTAAGACTCTGTTATGATAAAGAGGGCTTTTTCTTCTATCTTCCCATCTGCTCCATAAAGAAAACAAATATTCAAGGGAGCTATGCCATAAAAAGTGCCTGTGTGTGGTCTGAAGCCTGCTTAATGTAGAATCAAAGGAGTCTGTAGAACTTCAAGAGATTTTTCATTTCATTCCACCACCTCCAGACAAGGTTTTGCCTAAACCTTCCTGGACAGAGTAGTTTATAAAGTGTCTAGGCCAGACATTTGGATAGTTACCCTAACTAACTGCCAAGAGTTTCTTCTCAGTTTTAAGTCCCTCTTAAATATGCCTCTTAATAATTCAGTCCTGAGTCTCATGTTGGACCTTAAATGGAGAGCCTCTGGATATTTGAAAACTTGCTATGAACAATTTTCAACACTCTTCCATCCCTGAACTCTAAAACAGTGAACTTATTGTATAAAGAGACACTTTGGATCCTAGTAGAAGCTTCACAAATGAAAAGATACATAAAAATAGAGAAGCAAGGCCCTACATTTGTGTGCGTGAGTGCACACCTGCGCATGTTTGCCACAGGGTCAGAGGATAGATACACAGGAAAATAATAGTGCAATATCTAAGTGTGGGAATAATAGAGTTTAAAGGATTTTTAGAAATTATAATTTATGGAATTCTATGTTGAATAGAAAAATATTCACATTTCTGAGACAGGATAATTAACATCTGCACACAAATTAGGTGGACTCAGATAAATAGATAGCAAGGCAGCTCATTCATTTTTTAGAAACATAAATTTATGATTCACTGTCAAATGATTTGCAGGTAGCAAAGTCATTTTAAAGTTTTTCTATTTAAAACATGGATGTGCCAAATATAGATTAGCAAAGCACAGGTGCCTCTTGCCTGTGTATTAAGTTGTGCTGACAAGTGGCCAGGTAAGCAAAGGTGATGAAGGGGGCCCAACCTGACCTTATGAAGTCCTTCTAATCAAGATGCATTAACAGCAAACTTCAAAGATGAATATTTCACCATTTTTTTGATCCAATCACTGTATTCAGCTGCAATGTATGGGCTTGGTGATATTAAATCTGGAATGGTTTAGATGCTACCAATTAAGTTTTGCAAATGAAATTTGTAAGTTCAAAGTACTCAGCTGCCAGTAAAATGAGTTGGCAAAACTGGGAGAAAGCTGTGGTAGTTTGCTTTGAAGTTGGTTTGTCAGGGCATTTTAAAGAGTTGAATTAAATGTTAATATTCCAAGTCTTTTTTTTTTCAGGGCAATACAGGCTGGGTCAAAACACAGCGTGTATTAGAATATATTGTTTTCAAATATCAGGATGGAATCGTATTAATTTAAAACCCCCTAAACACATTGACAGACAAACCTACACATGTCCCTACCCAAAGTCTGATATATTCAATTCTAAAGGCAAATTGAATTTCCAAACTCACCTCAACCACCCTGTAGGTAAGTTTCTGAGATTCAATGACATCTAAACCATCCATCATATGTGGTTGGCTCCACACCCTACAAAGCTTTAGGGAAAGAAGGTCAAAAGTTGCATTTTCATGAGATCCAGAAGGGGCAAGAATTATAAAATCAGATTCCAGAAATAGGCAAACATCACAAATGACTTAGAAGAAATAGTTTCCTGTTTGTAATAGAGTGAGATTCTTAAATATGAAAGTGATTTCAGAATGGGCAGTTAGGGCATTTTTCAAAGAGAATGATCAAATAAGTATTGGAAGCTTCTGATTAGATATGTGTCTATAAAAGAATGCTGATGTTTTATTTTTTTGTGAGAGAGGGAGGAAAAAAACAGCCATCACTTGGCAATGCCTTTTACCATAAACACTTTATAGTTTATGATGCAAGTGGAATACGAGACAGACGTCAGGTTAGAGGCACTGGACTGAAGCCCGGAGCAATTCTGTCTCATTCAAGAGCGAATGTACATCTCGCGCAGTCCGGCGGCCAGCAGTAAGAGGCTAGCGCCTTTCTATTGCTGTGTCTGCCTTTTAAACTGTTTTTCAAGTTAAAATCTATTTCTTGCTTCTGATTTCCCCCAAATGGAATACGTTTTATCTTTCTGGTACAAACCCCGGCCCTCTGAAGAGACATCAAAGATCTCTTCTTGATTCCGGAACCTTTCCCGGAGGCAGGAGCATCTCCACCAGCTAGAGACAAAAGGTGGGTGGTATAATACTAGCACGTTGGTTGCTTTGAGCCCAGGGCAGAGCCAGGGCCGTTTTCTGGCTCCAAACTCAAGTCCTGGTGTCTGGTTTACAGCCTCCTCAGTAAAAACAGTAGCAAAAACAAACAGGGAAGGGAGTAGGCTGTGGGAATGGTTGCTTTCCCTGAGAGGCAGGTGTGGGTGGCAGCGGAAGCCTGTCTGTTTTTTACGTATGTTTTCAAAGGCATTTTACGTCTGAATTAATCATCAGCCCCCCACAAATGTAATAATAACCCCCACAAAACTGCTTTTGTTAATAATAGAACATGGATTTGAAAGCTGACTTCTTCTAAGCTAAGGTGACCTCCCCGTGGCGCGCAGACACACTCTTCCCACTGTTGGTTCTGGAAAGATCTGCCCTACAGAGAGGACAGGCTGTGGGGAGTCAGCTTATTTTCACACCCCTGTGAGTAATCGGAACCCCACAGTGTGGCATGCCAGCCCATGGAGGAGCGGTTATTGAGATCCTAAATCATTAAATTATGCTAGATGCAGAAACCTATTGACTTTATAGGGAAAATTAATGCAAGGAAGACAATGTTCCCTACGCTCTCAAGCTGCGAGGAATAGCACTTGTGTTGGAACTTCCCAGGCTGGCTGAACAGAGCGGGAGAGAGCCAAGTTTAAGGACGTGTGTGCTGGGAGCCTGCACCTGCACAATCCGAGCTGGCCATACCTCTTGGGGAAGCTGGGTTTCCAACGCTGCCAAAACCGGAAAGAACAGGGAGAGACAGATGGCGCATCTGAGGAAGCTAAATCCAGTTGTGTATTCTTGATTTTTTTTTTCCCCCCTCTGCTCCTATGTAACACTGAAGATAAGAAGACGTGAAACTAATCTTTGAAGTAAAAGAAATACTTTTTTTAAAAAAGCTTGGTGTACTTTCAGGCTTGGAAACATTTCATGTGATTCCTTGGGATTGCCTTTGATTTACTTAGTTTTTCTTCAATTTCCAGTAACTGCGTAATCTCCAAGACAATAGAGAGAACTCTTAAAATAAAGTCTAATTTAGGAGATATCTGAAAATAAACTATCCTGATTTGTATCAGGGCCTGGAAATAACGAGTCAAAATAACATTTTGTATGTTTTGTAACAACCTAGATGGAATTGGAGAACATTCTTCTAAGCAAAGTATCACAAGAATGGAAAAACAAGCACGGCATGTACTCAGCACTAGATTGGACCTAGCAGATTAACAACTACCAACTCCCTTGAGAGAAAACTCAATGAAATCCAAGTGTAGGGGGTAAATTTCCACCTAAAGGGACTATGACATGGCTATGGTGCACATTTCCTGGGTGAAGGAAACAATTGTAACTTAGACTTTAACCTTACAAAAGAAAACTTGTAATCTAATAGTACGTACTCCCATGTTAATCCGAAATTAAACAATATATTCATTTGTTTCTTGTCTTTTCAAATTGCTGCCAATGGGCTGCATACTTATATTGTGGGGACTTTTTTGTTTTTGCTTGTCTGTAGTGTCTAATATCACAAAAAGTATTCAGGGACTTTTTTTTTTTTTTTTTCCGCCATTCATTAGTGATTGTGTATTTAATGTGTGGCCCAAGAAAACTCTTGTTCTTTCAACATGGGGCAGAGGGAAACAAAAAAAAAAAAAAAAAAAAAAGGTTGTACATCCCTGGAGTTTTTTATGAGTGCAGGGAAGCATGTATATTCTTAATGCTTTCCTGGGTTTGCTTCATTTTTGTTTTGTTTTTGTTTTAGCTGCATTTCACTTAATAAAAGTTAACATTAAATTACCAAACAATAATCTCAGCCTTTTAAACTTTTAAAAATTCCATTAGCATCCCGGGTCAGCATTCTGTAAAAATGAAAAACATAGGATGTTTTTAAGCCATTTATTATTATACCTCAGCAGAGATGGAAATCATCTCCTGGACTGTGTTCTGGAATATTCTGTAGTTGTTCTGGGCTATTTTACCATCATCAAAACCAGAACAGTACTTACTCCCTAATTCTACTACTCTTGGCTGATAATGAGTACAGTCTTTGCCTCATGTCACAAAGGATTGGCAGCAATAATTACCTTTTGTCACTGTAGTTGAGTATGGAAACTTCCAAAGAATATTTGTCCCTCCATGTTGAATAACTTTTATCCTTAAAGAGGAAAAGCTGTGGCAGGGATGCAGGATAGGCATGGTGCACAGGACGGGGATACTTCATGGAAATGAGGGAAATAGGGATGTTCATATGGTGGGTTTGTGATATGTGAAGGGCAGGCAGCAGGTGGCTAATAAATGAGAAATGATTACTTCCATATCGCCTACTCTGTGTGTCTGTAAGGCAGTCAGATAGTTCACGGGAGTAAGCTGAATACCATCTCCAACAGAATAGCAGCAAAAACGGTACAGAAGTGTGGTGTTTTCTAGCTGAGATAGTTTCATATTTTATTTTCACTGAACATTTAAAACTATTTAAACTGATACTCAGACAGCTTGTGAGTATTATTTATATTATTAATAAATTATATTTGATTTCTTTTTTATTTCAGATTAATTGAGGGTATACTATTTTTAACTTTCCTTTATTTGAATTATATTTCTTTTGAAATTATTCTATTGTTTGCAATGTTTTAATATATTTAATATTCATATTATTTCTATCTAATATATTTAATATTAATAATTTAATATTCATTAAAAGAACTAAACATTGACAGAATGACATTTCTGCAGTCTAAATATTATTGTCACCTTCAAATTCATATAATGAAATCCTAACCCCCAATATTAGGAGGTGAGGCCTGTGGGGAGTAATGAGGGCAGAGCCTTCATAATTAGGATTACAAATGATGACCCCAGAAAACTAGCTAACCCTTTTCTGCTAGGTGAGGTGAGGGTGTGAAGACAGCTCTCTGTGAGTAAGTGGGCCCTCACGAGACACTGAATCACACAAAGCCTTGAGCCTCCAACGGTGAGAAATCATGTTCTGTTCTTTATAACCATCTAGTGCAGCGGTTCTCAACCCACAGGAACTGTATTAAAGGCTCACAGCATTAGGAAGGTTGAATACCACTGATCTGGTGTATGCTGTTTTGTAAAAGCCTGAACAGAATAATACAGAGATATATATCTGTTTCCATTTATATCACATGAGCAATTAATTAATATTTTAAATATTATAATTAGAGATATACTGAGTGAATCAAAAAGTACTTGCCTCATCAGTATTTGGGGGGAAAAAATTAAAACTCATAAACAATAATAACAAAAAACAAAAGTCCAAACTCTGGAATAGGCTGCTCAAAATCTATAGCTATCTTCATGATCCCCAAATACTAAATGGTTGTTGAATAATAGAAATGCTGGAAATCACTGATTATTGGTGAAAAGGGTGGTGTTCCAGATGGAAGACTGGCTAGAAACATTGCAAGCACGCTGGCTTTGCATGAGCAGGGTAGGGAAATAGACTGAGCGTAGTGTTTGGAATGACACTCAGATCTCAGGACTCTTTATTCTGCCTGAGAAAAAGTTAGCTAAATTCTGTCATCAGTCTACCTTTGCAGCTGTCAGGGTAAAATTTTATTAAATGTGCTACCATCTCAGCTAAAAGTTCAGGAAACCAGGCTTCACTGAGTTTATGTAACAGGTTAAAAGACTTTTTTTTTTATTGCCTACATAGATATTTACAGTAATAAA
This sequence comes from Loris lydekkerianus, assembly GCA_963574355.1. Lineage (NCBI taxonomy): Eukaryota > Metazoa > Chordata > Mammalia > Primates > Lorisidae > Loris > Loris lydekkerianus. The sequence continues at coordinate 4,282 of CAUYPK010126640.1, read as the reverse complement.
TATTGTATGTCTGAGAGATCTGAGATTTTCTTCATTGTAATACATCATGAAGTTGGAATGGGGAAAAAAATACCACCATTCTCTAACTTACTGAAAATTTTCAGCATTTTAATAAAAAAACTGAATAATTATGAAAAATGTTTGCATAGTTCATAATAATGTTTTATCTAGTCTGTTACAGGACCCCAGGATTCAATGTCTAGACGGATTCACTGGTCCTTAGTTGTCATTTTACCTCCAGAGGGAGTCTCTCCATCACAGATCATAATCCCAACCTGGTTTTAGGGATGATCAAACTGACCAGGTGGTATAAATCTGTCATTTTGACTTTTCAAATACCCTGATCTCCAAAGGCAGCCCATGGCTCATCATGCTTCAATGGAAGTTTCCAGCATATGGCTTCAGGCTTCCACAAGAGTGATTTTGTGAGCAAAGCATTGTGTTAAGGTAGAATTTGACATTCATAAATCATTTTCTTAGAACTTTATATCTGTGTATAGCCTAGTTTTGGCAAATGTTCTGGTGGGAAATTTTTCCTTTTCTTCAGGTATACCATATCACCTGTGGTGATTTAGTTTCCAATAAAAGAAAACTTCTGTCAGCAAGAGAACCAGTAAAGTACAGGAGTTAACCTAAACTGTTTAACTCTTTATCCTTTCAAATTGTTTAGTGTCAGCATATATAGGAAAAAAATTTTTGCGAGGAAAAAATGTACTAGGCAAATAGACTGTTTATTATACCATTGTGATAACAATTGATAAGTAATGCGATACATGTATTCCCCAAAGCTATATAGCTGTCAGACATAGCACCAAGTTGAAATTGTGGATACATTGTTATTATCATGATCCTAAGAGAGAAATGATACACATAATATTATTAGTAGCAGAAATGTGTATAAGAGTTTAGAGCTCAGAAAGGAGTTTTCCTTGGTATGTTTAATTAAAGAATTTAGAGCTGATGACTTCTGCAACCAAATTGATGGTCACAACTAGACCGACAGACATAGGTCACAACAATTAAAAGGACCCATTTTCCCCATTTTCATACCAGACAGTATACGTCATCACAGGCAGATGGATTCTTGCCAAATCTAGTTGTATTTGGAGTTAATGAGGCAGTGAGATCTTTCTACTCGAGTTTTTCAGCTTTGTGTCTAGATAGGAAGTTCATAAATGATCTAAGATATACATATTTCTCTTTTTTAAATAAGGAAAACACATTTCTTTTTCTATTTAGACAAATAATAAAACAATCGGAACAAAAATACCTTGTAATAATGTGGTGAGAGTTGTTAAAACAATATTAAACCAAGCAATGTGTGACTTGTTTGAGCAGCTCTAAGAGGCAACATATGTTGTACTTTTTAAAACAAATGTCAAATTTGTAAGTAAGCTTCCTCCTATTTATCTTGTCCTCAATTGGATGATACCAATTATAAACTGAATTCCCAAGAGGGAATCAAATAGCTCATTCTAAGTAATTTGTCAATTATTTTTAAATTACCTATTATTGGACACTTTCCCTCCCAAATGGTATTATGTCAAACGCATTATTAATGCTTTTCTCTGTGCCTTTTCTTTTTGATTTTGGAGACAATGGGAAACAGACTGGTGGGAGTGCAGTGATGGGGAGTGGGACTGAAATCCAGGGAAGGAATAGAGTGAGGAGCATGAAACGCTCTCTCCCCTTGATGAGCGTGAAATGGAAGAGAGATCGCCAAAAATCAGCAACCAAGATAACATTTTAATACAGGATTTAAAAAAAAAAAAACTAGCAGAAAAATTCCATGATACACAAAATCTCAAATTTTATTATACTTTTTATTTTATTTCAAAATATTAAGGGGGTATGAATGTTTTTGTTACATGGATACACTGTGTAATGCTGAAGTCGGGGCTTTTAGCATGCCTGCCCCTTAGACAGTGTTCATTGTACCTGATTTGTAAGTTTTTATCCCTTATCTTCTACCCACTCCGTCTTACTTTCCAAAGTCCTTGTGTGTCTGTGTCCCTTTGTACCCATTATTTAGCTCCTACTTATTAGCCGTGTCTGTTTTTCCATTCCTGAGATACTTCACTCAGGACATTATCCATTGTCTCCAGATCCATCTATGTTGCAGTAAAAGCCAATATTTCATTCCTATTTATGGCTGAGTAGTGTTCCACGGTACATATGTGTACATGTGTGTACATGTGTATATATGTAGGTTGACAAATGGTGACACACATTATACAGTTGTGAATATCTTCTCCCATTTTGGAGGTGGACCATTTACTGTCTTGATTATTTCTTTTGCTATGCAAGAGCTTTTAAATTTAATTCTAATTTATTTATTTTCATTGTTGTTATATTTGCCTTGGTCTTAGTCATAAATTCTTTGCCTATGCTTGTGTCTTGAAGAGTTTTTCCTACCTTTTTGTCCGAATTTTTTATGTATGGTGCTTAACATTTAAGTCTTTAATCCATCTTAGTTAATTTTTGTAGGTGGCAAGAGATTACCATCCTGCTTCATTCTTCTACATTTGACTATCTACTTTTTACCAGCACTGTTTATTAAATAGGCATAATTTTCTCAGTGTGTATTTGGTTTCTCATAATCATTTGGTTTTATTTCTGGGACTTTTTTATTCTGTTTCATTGGTCTAGTTCTCTACTTTTATACCAGTGCCATGCTATTTTATGACTATTGCCTCGTTGTGTAATTTGAAATCAGGTGATACAGTTTAAATAAATATAATATTAACATTACTCATTTTTCCTTTTGCATCAGGCTTTCCAGTACTGCCAACTCTGTTCAGAATATCATTTTCTAGGAATCACTAATTATGAAAATCAAATGTGGGTTATGATTGCACCAATTTTAATATATGTTGTGTCAATTCAATTTTTGTAAATATTTGTGTTTACATAGCTGTAAAAGTAAGTACTTGAGCAAATAGAACAAGGCATTTAAGAATATAAAGAGAAAAACAAGAAAGTTGCATCTCTCAAAGCAATTATATTTTCGAAAAATTTTAATTATTTTTCTAATTATAAAATAAATATGTAAAATTTGTAATTATAACAATATATTTTGATGTGTTGATTTCCAGATTTTCTATTCTGCTTACACACAAATCATTCTTTAACCCCAAATGCTATATTTTTAGTTGTATAGTTTATGTTTGCCTTGAAAATTAAAATATGTACAGTTTTGGGACCAGGGAGACACACTATAAAACTGCCTTCCTAAAGTTTCTTTTAAGTTATTCCCTATTTCCGATTAGTGTGTGGGTGGGCCTAATTCTCTGAATATATAATACAAGCATTATCATCTTTTTTCATATGTGACCATCTGAAGAAGACATTTAAAAAAGAATACATACACAAAAAACACAAATATAGTCTAGCAAGGGGGAGGAGAGAGGAAGAAGGGATAGGGGAAGGTATCTATATAAAGATGTATTTATATTTTAAAATCGAAGTCAGTTAAGTTTCTTCACGGGGGTGGTACAAGGATTGAATTGAATAGCAACTACCCATTTAATAATATAAAAACATTTCAGACCTTACAAAGAAGAACATTATCAAAGAAAATAAAGAAAGCCTCTAGCTCTTTCTTTCAAACATTACTTATCTTCGTCTTAATATCTGATCCACAAATCATTATGGCTATTGGGAAAATCAAGTTCATGGCTCTTGGACAGTGTAATTATTTTGAAACTAAAGGAGTAACACATGTGTATTTTACAAATAAGCTGGGTAATAAAACATCCTTTGCTTTTGACTATTGAATTATTCAGCTTCATATATTTATATTTAATTAAATATGAAAATAATGTTTACAGAAAATTAGGCTGGTCTTTTCTCTTTTGAAATTTATGAGAAGGAAGAGCTGTATCAATATTTCCTATCATAAACATCAAATACATATATAACATGGTTGCAAAAAGTATTGTCTATGCTAATTATGTGGAAATGTTTTACTTACTACACGGTATTTAACGCTTACTTACACAGTACTTTCTTACTACTACAGTACTTACTACACAGTTGTACATACATGGAGCATTTGTACACATATGCACAAATTCTAGACAAATTTATGTCTTTTTTTATTGTTAAATCATAGCTGTGTACATTAGTGCAATCACCATTCTAAGATGCACCATAGATGTGGCCCCACCCATTACCCTCCCTCCACCCAAACCTCCCCCCTCCCTTCCCCTTCCTTGGCCTCTTTCCCCATAGTCTTGTGGTATAATTGGGTTATAGCCTTCATGTGAAAGCTATAATTTAG
>CAUYPK010126633.1:0-33325 GCA_963574355.1 Loris lydekkerianus | reverse complement strand
AAAAAAAAAAAAAAAAAGAAAGAAAGAAAAAAGAAAAATAACTACTTAACAACAGGTTATGTCAGGTCACTTTTTATGTAAAGATCAAGGCAGAGAGAACTTCATTTTCAAGCCTATTGAAGATTGAAGGCGGCCTGTTTGGGAAATTTGCTATTATCTCTGTCTCCTGGTTTCTCGAAAGGTCACATAACAACTTCGTTTGGGTTTGGTGATATGGAACTTGGGCATGGGTAACTCCATTTTGATTTTTAGTCTAGTCTGTTGGGGCCTAGTCCAGACACTTAGTCCAAAGTAGCAGTCTCCTGTGATTTTCATTTGACACATTCATCCAGGGAATGTTCATTTTCCTCACTTGGGCATCACCCTCAAGTCCTCTTTTGCCTTTACCTTCAGGAGAGAGTTTGAGGGCAAAGCCCTCTCTTGGACCCCCCACTGCAGCTCCAGGTTCATACCCAATATCCTTTCCAGGAAGAAAAAACAGCTATCTTGTCCCTAACACTTACTGTGGATTTGATTTATTGGGTAGTACTACTCAGCAAAAATTCCTCTTTGAAAGGCTGTGACCGGGCGGTGCCTGTGGCTCAGTGAGTAGGGTGCTGGCCCCATATACCAAGGGTGGCAGGTTCAAACTCGGCCCCGACCAAACTGCAACAAAAAAATAGCTGGGCGTCGTGATGGGCGCCTGTAGTCCAACTACTCAGGAGGCTGAGGCAAGAGAATCACCTAAGCTCAGGAGTTGGAGGTTGCTGTGAGTCGAGATGCCATAGCGCTCTACTGAGGGTGATAGAGTGAGACTCTGTCTCTACAAAAAAAAAAAAAAGAAGAAGAAGAAGAAGAAAGGCTACTACCAGTAGGGGAGATGATCAAAAGTTCTTCCAGTGTGACACCTGGGTGGGGAGATGTTGGTGGGGGGGTCTGGGGGTGTCTGTCTGCCCCTCCTTTAGTAACCAGTGGAAAGTATCCTTTTCTCGACTTCTTTTTCTATATCCATTCTGGCACCACAAACTCATGATACTTCTACTGAAACACCTCTTGGAACCCATTGCCGTCACCTAGTCCAGATGTGTCATCTGAAATCTGGGTTTCTCCAAGAGTTTCCTACTCAGCAGTCTGCTTGGAGGAGCTCTGCTGTACAAGCATTGTGCAAGGTTTACTCTTTTCATCAATCACTTGCCTGCTCAGAAGCCATCTGAAGCTCTCCTTTTTTAGGTGTAAACCCTCCTTGGATTGTGAGACAACTCCCATGACCCCCCGCCCCCCCCCCCCCCCAAGTCTCTGCTCCAGTGGGGCCAGCTTCCTCCTTAACCTGGCTGTGTGTTCTGTGCCTTCCCAGGTCTCTGACCATTTCATGTTTTCCAATTACCAGAAATCCAGGCTCTTCCCATGTTTGCCTGGCCATATCCTACCTGCCTGAAGACTCAACTCAAGCTACATTGTTTCTAGGAAGCTTTTATTGATTCTCCAAGCACAGCACTTTCAATGTTTGGACTACTGTTCATTTCACAGGTGCTGTGAAAAGGAATCGGAGGGTGCATTTGGTTGCTGCCTCTGGGTCTTTTTCTTTTCTCCAAATCCAAAGAGAATGAAAAACCAAGTCAATCTAGAAACTTCTTAAATCAGAAATGCTTATTATATAGCGATACATATACACACATATGTACCCCTTTCCCTTTTTATCAGGTACTTGAGCCCAGGGATTTAAAGTATGTGCAGATAAGAATGGACTAAGACAGATGAAAATTTCCTTGCAGCTTTTTGTGGTTGATTCTTGCTAGGGCTGAATACAATATGTGTGAATGACTACAATGCAATGAAGTACGATTCCTAAAAACAAACAGGTGTAATTTCTTCCTATGCAATAAAGAACAAAGATTAATGTTGATCTATGTTTATAAACAAGAAAAGATAACCTTTGTTAAAAACAAAACTTAGTTTAAAAAACAGAATAAGCTCTACGGGCTAATGTTTGTTTAGAAAAAATATAAAGTATAGAAAGAAATTGGGAACGTATCCTAAATGGTTTTCTTTGGGTGGAGAAATTACTGGTAATTAAAGAAAACATTTCATTTTAATCCAAACTTTCTATAACAAGTAACTTCTTTGTTATAATCAGAAAGACATTTTCATTTTGGGAAAGAGCCGAGAAACAGGGATATCAATTTGGTACAAATACAGATGGATCACTTTAGAGATAGTGCAAAATTGAATATTAAAAGGCCTTCTGTTTTGTTTTAATATAGTGTGAGGACTGTAGTGGGCCACATCTACAGGGACATTCAGCAGATGTGGACTGAGTGATTGCAGTGGTTCAGGGTAAACATTATAAAAACAAACAAATGAGCAACCTAATGGAATGTGATAGACAGGATGCCTGAGTAATTACTATAAATGCTCTGTCCCTTTTTTTGTCAGAGACCCAGAAAGGACTTTAACCTCTAGGTCTATTAATCTGGTTTCTATCACTGGGCAGAGCTCGTGACACTTTATGTTCTAAATCATAAATATATGATTCGCCCTTGGTATGCTCTAGCAATTTTTTTTCTTTCCACCGAAGTTTGTTATCTCATCATAGGAATGGAAAATGGGCAGATTGGTTATATTACACAGGTGGGTGTCTACAACCTTGAGAATTTCACATGCAGGTGGGAATTTTACCATGTGGGAATTCACTTGAGTTCTTACAAGGTCAGCGGACCAGCCTCAGCTGCAGTCTCTATAAATAAAAGTCAGGAAAGACTCTTGAATCCTGGTCTCCGATAAAGCTCTTGACCATGAGGTTGATTCTGTTTTTTGGTGCCCTTTTTGGGCACATCTACTGTCGAGAAACATTTGTCGGGTAAGTTATGCTTTCTTTCTGGTGCTAGTTTGAATTTTATTTACCTGATTCACCCAGCCTCCCTTGAGGGTCACAGAGTAAATGGTGTTAAGTGTTCAGTGTCTCCAGCAAAGTTCTCTTTGACTTGGGGGTGGTTCAGTAGTAGGAAAAACAGAAGTGGCTGATCAACAAAGAGATGAATGGCATTTAAAGAAAAAACAAAAGTGAAAACTGAACACACATAACCCTACTTTCTCTCTGTCCTTACTCATTTTCTCCTCCAGGAGAAATAAAATGGCTTGGCCACTTGTCTCGGGAGTCTCAGGAGGTGTCAAGGCTATGCTGTTACCACCTTCCACCTTTCAGGGCTTCATCTCCACCTCAGCCCCTGTCACGTCCATCTCCAGATGCGGCGTGGAGGTAGTGGAACCTCATGGAGATGGGCGGCGAGGCTGGGGACTCCTGTTCACCTGGCCTCCTCTCATGACTTCCCAGTATCATCTTTCTTCCAAAGTTCTTTGGCTCCACAATGCTATAAAGGGCTTTCAGCAGCATTTTGTGGAGAGTGTTCCAAGGAACTAGTGAAGCAGTAAAAAAAAATTTAATCCAAGGCTGGGTGTGGTGGCTCACGCCTGTAATCCTAGCACTCTGGGAGGCCGAGGCAGGTGGATTGCTTGAACTCATGAGTTTGAGACCAGCCTGAGCCAAAAAAGCGAGACCCTTCTCTACTAAAAATAGAAAAACTGAGGCAAGAGGATCACCTGAGCCCAAGAGTTGGAGGTTGCTGTGAGTTATGAAGCAACAGTACTCTACCCTAGGCAACAGCTTGAGACTCTGTCTCAAAAAAAAAAAAAAAAAAGAAAGAAAGAAAAGAAAAGAAAAATCCAGAAAAGTGAATGGACAAATTTGGGAATCAGAGGGTTGAACAAAGTATATAGGATTTCTAAGAACTTTGACAAAATTAGTGTGCATATAAATCTATGCATGTATAAGAAGATATCTAGGTTGCAGCATGTATGGACCCACAGTTTTAAAAATCACTAACCCCTCTGCCCTCTTTTTTTTTTTTTTAAATTATTTATTTATTTATTTTTGATGAGCAACTGAAAGGACTACTATTCCTTAAAATACACACCAGGAAATATTAGCTTAATGTATTTACTTTTCCCAGCACATTTGCATTTTAAAGGAGGACTCCAAGGAGTCCATGCATTAACCAAAAGTAATGAGACTCAAATGGAAGAATTTTTCAGACCATTTGTGGCAGACAGATACATGCGGCAGAAAAGCCTTGAAGAGTTTGCATTCTGTCATTTACATATTCCACTAGAGTTCACTGGAAATTGCATGGGGGTTGGCTTCAGAAGACCTGGATTCTGGTTTCTGTATATGGCTTATTGTACCAATTTCTTCCCCACTGCATCAGAGGATGGGATAGTGATTTGGGAAGCCTGCCTGCTTAGAGAAAGGGACAGAGGAGGAATTCTGTCACCAAGGAAAAGGCTGTCAGAGTCTGGTTCTTCCACCCTGTTTCCAAAAGATAGGTATTTGCTTGTTTTGAGATTTCTCTTTCCTGCCAATCCTTTATTCCTATTATAAGTGTGTGTATGTGTGTGGAAAGAGAGGCACACCATGACTTGTTGGGGTCCCAAATGTCCCTGGCCATGCCCCACGTTTTGGTCACGTGAATGGGGTTTGGAAATGAAACCCTGATACATTTTCATCTGACAAAATTAAAAAAAAAAACAAAACTAAAAACCCCAAATCTCCAAACTGAAAAAAAAAATCTTATGTTTATTCACATGTGAATTCAATTCTTCTTATTAGCACCAAATTAATTCCACTTTTAAAAAACTTATTTCTGAAAAACAGGAACAGACAAGTTTTAAAAGCTGGCACTTTACGAGCAGCAGGTGTTATCTGACATACTCATTAGCTAGAGGAAAGGCAGCGTGAATGGCAAGCTACCTGCTAAGTGCAGGTACACCTCTTAATTATTATTTAGGTAACATTTCCTTGGAGGAAATAAAGCCATTCTATCACGTCCTCATTCTGGGGATGTGGGTCAGAATGCTATTTATTAGTTTCTGGATTGTCAAAGAGATTATTGACTGTTGCGTTAATCTGCTACATGCAGAGACTAACAGGAGCAGAAAGCAGTAGGAAAGTATTCAGGTTGGGCTTTTAAGTTCATGTCTGTGCTTAATTTCCTTTAGAGACCAAGTTCTTGAGATTGTACCAAGCAACGAAGAACAAATTAAAAATGTGCTGCAATTGGAGGCTGAAGAACACCTTCAGGTATCTATCCGTGTGTGTGTGTGTGTGTGTGTGTGTGTGTATGGGGGGGGGGGGGTTCTGTTTCCCAGGGTGAAGACCCCACGGTTAGAGAGTGACTCCTCTGACATAGTGTGGAATGCTAACTCAGGGAGCTGGGATTCTGAAAACTTGAGCTCTAGTCCTAACTATATGACATGGGGGCAAATCACCTACCTTCCTTGTGTCTCATTTTCCCATTCAGAATAATGGCAATAAATAGACCATTCTTTTATCTCATAGGTTTACTATACGAACGCAAAGAGATTCAGATGTGAAAGTTACTTTGAAAAATTATGAATACCTTTAATGCACATTTTCCTGCTAAAATAATTTATAGTATTTATATTCTATTATAAAATGAATTGGATCACTTGGATGCCAGCATTTTAAGAAAAAAAAAACTGTCATAATTTTAAATAATCTTTTCTTTCTGCTAGTTTTAATATCTAGTCATGAGGAGGGGAAGGGAGCAATATAACACATTTGCTGATGCTCAGGTATTTTAAAAACCTTATTGCAGTATCGTAGTAATTCTGCCATGATTTTGGGCCTATGGGTTGAGGTCTATCAATGCTGAACTGTTTCCCCATTATAGCCCACTTATTGCCTTGGCTTGGCCTTTTATCCATTTCAGCTTGATTTTTGGAAATATCCCACCACTCCAGGGGAGACAGCCCATGTCCGAGTTCCATTTGTCACCATCCAGGCCGTAAAAGTTTTCTTGGAGTCCCAGGGAATTGCTTATTCCATCATGATTGAAGATGTGCAGGTAATTATGCCACAGACCAGACTTGCCGGTCCACGTGGACTTCAGTTCATGTCCATCCTCTTTCATCCTTGAGTTCCATCTGCCAAGGAAGGCAGTACTAGGACTTTCCAGCAGCCTGGGCTTCCCCTGCAGGGTGGGTAGCGAGGCACTGTCTCTCTCCCTTTTGCATTTGGCACAGTGGAATATGGTAAAAAAGAATGTAAGGGAAAGGGCAAAAGAGAGGCTACAGCACGAAATAGAAAGTGCAAATAACAGGTGTTAGTCAAAATAGGATAAAGAAAGCTGTTATTGATTTAGTTTCTTTTTCTTTATTGATTTAGTTTTTAATTAGAGGTTAACTCAGACCCTGAGTTCCCAGAAAGGTGGTATAAGCCATGAGACTATGCCTTCCAGCTCACCACAGCATCTGCAGCATCTGTCTGGCAGGAAGTCCCATTGACCCTCTGTCCCTTTTTGGAGTACTACCAGAGTAATAGAAGGCCGTGCCCCCAAAAGCTACCAGTCAGGAAGAGGAAAGCTTGGTACTGGGGACCTAAGTGTCACCATTTCTTTCACAACTGTAGACTGAAATGCAATTCTATAAACTAATCATAGATATGCATAATTGCTTTATCTTAGCTTCTACTGGACAAAGAGAGTGAAGAAATGCTATTTAATCAGAGAAGAGAAAGGAATGGGAACTTCAACTTTGGGGCCTACCATACCTTGGAAGAGGTAGGTGTTTCAAAATGAACATCAAAGAAATGGGCCATTCTCTCCTCTGATGACAGGGCCTGCACTTCCACATGGTGATTCAATGACCTAGAAATGATTCTCCTATTTCCTGCCTTCTCCAAGTTTCCCTATGATTTCATAGCTAGCATCCATGTCATGGCTCCACACCAACTCCTGCTAACGCAGGATCTGAAGCCCACCTGCCCATCCCAACAGCCACCCTGTTACTTTGGAAGTGTCTGGAGTGTGTAAAGTCAGCCCACAAACAGCCCTCTCATGCTCCTGTAATTCCCTTCAGCCCCCTTGCTGACTTCTGACATGTGCTGCCTACAGAGCTGCCATTGAGACAGAATCAGGGGCCACCTTGGTGCTCTGACTTCCAGCCTGAGACCTGGGTCTGGCTCCAACCTGCCTAAGGCTCCAAAGCCTCATGTGCTCTGCTCTGTCTTTCCTGAGTTGGAGTTTATTTAACCTGTGAAGAATGGCCCCTTCTTACCTCTGGCACTTCACGCTGCTACCAGGTTCCTGGGCAGTGCTGCCTTAACCTCTTTGTCACACAGAGCCTCTTTGGGGGCACATGGGAATCATCTGCACTAAATGACTAGGGAATAGTGGGTAGAAAGGGGGCATGAGGGAAGGGCTGTTAATGGGGTTTAGTTAGGTGTGAGGCTGTGAGTAAAGAACAGTCAGAAAGGAGGTATCTGGCACCAAATACCTCCAAATCAGCGATTTTAAAATGCAAACAGCTCTGAAAAAAGATTTCCCCTAATTTATTTGGTGGCAAAACCTGATTTGACCTAAACTTATTTGGGAACAAAATCTGACCTGAACTGACTTGCTACTCATTTGTTTCACTGCCAGATATATTAATGTGCTTGAATATGGAGCAATGTCCCATGTGTAATATATAATACATATTTCCTATTACTTCTTAAATTCCCCTCTTCAAAAACAATTTTTAAATTTGAAATATAGGTGGCCCCAAGGATTTTAGATAAGAGGCTGTGGACCAATACAGAGAGTAAAGAAGAAAAGAAGTGGAGAAAACCAGATGCCCTCTCTCTCCCCCGCGGTGCTGCACAAACCCACTGATTGCAAATGCTGGCAACAGCTGGAGGGGCTGTTTTCACCGCATTAACTCTCTAGATGGGCCCGGACGTGTCTCAGTCCCAGCAATAGACACAGCTTGGGTGCCCCAGAAGCACAGAATTTCAATCAGCCTTGGAAAATAGGAGTCAGAGTAGCTGGTGGCTTTAATGCGTTTGCTGCAGGCACCTCATTGTCCCCAGGCCCGAGCTGTCCCTCCCCCGCATTTTGCAGCCCCCACCTATACAGCCATCCTTTTGGGGGGGGGGGAAGGCTACTACCATTTGTGTGCCTTTTCTAGAGGGCGGAGAGCTTTGTATTTGTAGGTTCGGGGGAAGAAGCTAGGCAGGGGTCGAGGTAAGCCACAGGCAAACCAGAGGAGTGCCATTTTGTTCTACAAACGGCAAAGAGCCGCTACTGCCGGCGCAGAGTGGCTGGTCCTTTCCAGTCCCTGCAGATGTCTGCTGGCTCATTACCCTTTAGTTGGAACTCGGACCTCACAGTCCCTATTAATTCCACCTTAGTTGGAACTCAGATGCACCCCACCCTACAGCCCCAGCTAATTGCTCCTTAGTCCCCGACCCTACGGCCCAGCCGGCCACTCTGCCCTCTCCACTGTGCCCGAGAATGCAGGTGAGGGGGAAAACCGCGAAGAAATGCATCACAGCCGATCGTTCATGTACAAATGTCTGTGTTTCACTGTCAACATTTTAGATTTCTCAAGAAATGGACAATCTCGTGGCCGAACACCCTGGTCTAGTGAGCAAAGTGAATATTGGTTCTTCTTATGAGGATCGACCTATGGACGTGCTCAAGGTACACGGTGCAGCCGCTAGAATCTCCCGCTCCCCAGGCTGGTCCGCAGTCCCAGCTCAGCCCGGAGAGCGGTTCCTTTTTTTTTTTTTTTTTTTTTTTTTTCCTCCTTGCTAACCGGTCCTTGCTGGTTTCGAGCATCCACTCCCACCCTTTTCTTCACCCCTCTTCCCGCGCAGGCTGACGCAAGTCTGCAGGAGTGTTAGTGCCGGCGGGGACGGGACGCGCTAGGCACCAATGGGAGCGGAGGAGGGGGAGGAGGACGGGGACGGGGAGTCTTCTGTAATTAATCAAGGTGGGAGTTCTCTGCCCTTTCCCCCATTTCATCTTCTCTTTTCTGTACTCTTAAGGAAAAAAAGAGAAAAAGAAAAAGAAGAAAACAAAAACAGAAAAGGCACAGAGTAATTGCCTGAGCTGCACTTTAAAATAAGAGTCCCCGTAGCGCTCAGAAGGACGAGGGCCAAGTAAACCGCAAAGACAAATGTCCCGAATGAAGGCTCTTCTTCTTTTAGGTGATAGTTTCTTAGTTTAGGGTTTTGCTCCAGTTGTAACCCTGTTTTAGTGCTGATAATTTCAAGCGTTTGCACTTTGCCCTGAAAAGAGTGAAAATTACTTCCCCAGATTTCCTAGAAAGTTTGTTTAAAAAAATAATAATATTAATAAAGAAGAGGTAATGTCACAACTCCCTGCTAAATTTGGAAACCTTATGGCTGAGAACCAACTGACTAACTGGGACAGATGATTTCTCCAGAGCATTTTTTCCCAAAGCAGGCTTGAAAGGAATGGTTTGCCTACTTTATAACACCGGCGGGGTACATTTGTTAATGTTTCTTATTTTCCTTTCTTTTGATTTTCTCCACCCCCCCAAACAGGGGAAACCCGAGATTCTCCCCCCCTCCTTAGACTTTCCTGGCTGGCTTTCCCTTTCCCAGGGTGATTCCATAGTTGAAGATTTTAAGTGTTTTTGAAAGTTCTCCACTTTTTTCATTTGAGCACTTTAGAGGAAAAGGCACAAAACATTTCAACTAAAACTCTCAAAACCCGTGAAATGTAGTAACTTTTAGCAAGGATTTGCATTTCTCATTTACCTTATCTGCTATGTTTAGAGTGCTGCACAGAGATAGAAGCTGATAGTGCAAAAATAATCTTTTCCTCCCCATTTACTGATCCAATTGGCAAAGCCACTGTTCCAAATAAAACTCAACTTAGATCATAAAATTTAAACTCTGGAAAGCACCTCCAGAGCCTTCCATGCTGCTTTTATGAAGGTTTCAAAAGGTTATATTTTTATAACATTTTTATAATTTTATATTTTATAACATTTTATAGCATTTTTATAACAAAAATAACATTATTATTGCATACATTTAGAAAGTAGAGAAACCCCAAAAAAAGAAAAAAAAGGAAAAAATTTCTAGTAATTCTAATTTTACCACTATGGGATAACAGCTGTTAACAACTGCACGTTGTTTTACTTCTTTCTCTCTTCTTTTCTCTCTTCTTCCTCTTCTCTTTATTTCTCATTATTTATGTGTGTGTATATTGACATGAACAGTCTTTTTTAGTATTTAGAACAAAACCTGATAAAAAATGACAAATTTCTGTACCCTATTTTTTCCAATTTATGAACATATTTTCATGTCATTACATTATCTGCAGCAATTTTTTATAAACATCAAAGGAGGAAAAGTCTATGTCCCTCTCATTAGCCTGCATTTAAGCTTACATTTTAAGAAGGGAACAAAAGAAAATCCAGCCTAAATGAGTAAAGGTAATCAATTGCATCATTGTCTGTGTCTCTTGTCTCAATCACATCAAGAACAGAAAGGGGGACAGAGAAGGACCGAGGTGGGGGAAGGAAGGGCGGAGGTGCCGCGGAGCCTTTCATGTTGCCATGCTTGCTTTGCAGTTCAGCACCGGAGGAGACAAGCCAGCTATCTGGCTGGATGCTGGGATCCATGCTCGAGAGTGGGTTACACAAGCTACTGCATTGTGGACAGCAAATAAGGTTATTTTGCTTAAAACTCCTCGTATTTTGTCTTTGTAGAGTCAGTCCCACTTAAGCACACAACCTCCGGTCCTGACGGCTAGTGCTCTCGGCCCGCACCCTTCTCTTGCCACACAGGCAGGAAACAGACCCCTTCATCCTTTTTGGGTATTGTCCCATCTAGCACCCTGGCCCTCTCCCCTTGGGCTGGCTGCTGCATGCTGTGTTAAAAGACACAGGGAGCTAGAAAGGGTGGCAAGTAAGGACTCTGGAAATCAGATTTCAGCATAAGAACTGACTAGAGAAAAATCTCTTTGCTGCCTGGAACTCTAAGGGCTGAAGCGTCATGTACTAGAAATTGATAAAATCCATGAAAGGGACAGAGAGAAAATAATGAACAGGTGCAAGAAGAGTGTACTTTGACCTACACTTCCAAAGTGGAATTATTTAAGGGTGTTTGGGTTGTTCTTAAAATTTCCCAAATCTGATTTTGAAGCCAGGGTGTAGCAATACCTCTTTTCCACATGTTGGCTAGCCTTAGAGTCAGGACACAGGGCTGAGTGTGACCTAGTCTGGTATTTCTTAAGTAATTCAAAAATGACATGCTATAAATCAGAATGTTAATTCATGAGCAAAGGAAATCAATCCACATCAGATCATTCAAGCATGTGCAACCACGTGCATACTGTCTGATACATTTTTCCCTTCAATTAAAACGTGGTTACCTTTAGGGTATTATGAAATGGATATTTAACAGTTGAATAATAATGCCTTAGGATGGCTGAGCACAGGAAATGAATAAATTTTAACCCAGCAGAAACTTCAACTCTACTGCTTTTGATGGAAAGTAAAAATGTAATTCCCAAAATGGAATTTAACTAGTTCTCTGTATCTTTAGCAAAGTCTCCACATATTCAAGTAATCTGATGTTGCTCATGAATGTTTATGGAAAACTACCCCATGTTGGGGATTAAGGAGTACTAAAAACAATTACTTTGGTTTATTGATCTAACATAAACCACATATACCATTGCCCACCGTTGCAAAATGCCTCACCAGAATTAATAGGAAGAATGCTACTGGTCTTGAGAGAGAATGGATATGTGATATTTGATTTTTACTTACTATAAGTAAATTATTCTGACAAGGAAGAAAAGTATAGACACTGGCATATTAAACACATTAACACTGCAGGAGGCTGGACTGCAGTATACCTGGAAGACTCACTGACCATAGTGATCCCTAGTTCACATTTGGGAAAAACGCACTGCCTTGGTATTTTGTCTTGTGTTCTGCGGTGAAAGGGGGGCATGAGGTTGACATGTATATTGTCTCTGCTTAGATTGCTTCTGATTACGGAAACGATCCATCCATCACTTCCATTCTGGATGCTATGGACATCTTCCTACTACCAGTCACAAACCCCGATGGATACGTATTCTCTCAAACCACAGTAAGTCTAGACTTTTTCTTCAACAAGTACCTATGGAGATGTGTGGGAACGTCAAAAACAAAAGTAATCTTTCTTTTCTTGATTTCCGATAAAAGGAATGCCTAATCTCTCAGTAGTGGCCCTGAAAAATGAGTCATAGAGAAGTGTTTCTAATCACTTCTTATTCTGACGCACGATGTCTTTACATGTCGCCTCAGCCAGAGCCCATTTCAGCTGTTAGGCTGGGCTATTAGAGCTCTGTGTTCACAGTGAGTCACCTAAGAGATTTGTTCCAATTATCTCTGCGTTTTTTGTGGTAGGATTGATAGAAAAGAGGAGGCGGATGTTACCTGCTGACAATTAGATTGCAGTAGGATTTAGGTAGGCAGTACAATGTGTCTAGCATTTTCCTTACAATCTGCGGAAGAAATCCCCTGTAATATCACTAAAAGGAGTTATGTAGCTTTTTTTTTTTCTTTAAAAATCTCATTACAAAGCACTATTGTGGCAACTGTGACCCCACATAAATTCAAAATGAATCAGAACTTCAAATTTATTTTTGGAGAGAGCTAATTAACGATATCTCATGAGATACCAGATGAATAAAGGGTTCCACAGTCAAGTCTAGGAAATGCCACCCACTATATCCCTTTCTTAGGGGTTTATAAAAAACATCGAAGTATTAAAAATCCTTCAAAGATCTGAAGTGCATTTACCACTTTAGCCCCCTTATTTTCTAAAATTAGATCACAGAACCCCCCCTCTACCCACTTTTTGTTGTGAGCAATTAACAGAGTTGGTTTGTGTGGAAGGCACTCACTTGAGGAGATGGAGGAACATCCATTTCTCACCTCCGAGTGATGGCAGAGAAGCTGTGAGCAGAACTCTGTTTGGGGACTCTTTGACACCACGGGGGCAAGGGAAAGTAATGCAATTCCAAAGGGGCCTTTCCCGGAGGGGCAAGGGAAATTTACAGAATTTTAAAGGGACCCTCCTGCCAGGCTAAATGACGGTCTTTCTTTTTTCCATATTCTTTTTGTGTGTGATTTTGAAGAATCGCATGTGGCGGAAGACCCGGTCCAAGGCATCTGGAAGGCTCTGTGTGGGTGTGGATCCTAACCGGAACTGGGATGCAGGTTTTGGAGGTGAGTGCAGGGACTTGTCAGACACTGTCTGGCCCTAGAGTGCGTCAGCCGGGGCTAAACACATTCAGGATGCAAGCCATTTAAAAACCTATTTGAAAAACGCTTAACTAAATTCCCTTCACAGGGGCATAGTGCCGTCACAGAGCTCTGAACAGCATTTAATATATTTTGTCTCACATCTCGGTTTTCCCACGAGCCGGTGGGGCTTGCGATGGTGGGAGGTGTCAGGAAGCCCTGAACCGGCCACTAGAGGGGGCTAGGATCTATTTTGAGGAGAAGCATTACATCATCTATGGATGCTTCGAGAAAGAAAAGGAAAAAGTGCAAATAGGATTAAGCAATTGATTTTCCATATCGATTCAAAGGTAAAATATTAGCTTGCTGCTCTGGTTATGTTGACTTGCAGCTGTTATGTTTTGGAGTTCAGTGGCAGGCTAGTTAGGGGCTCCTTTATGCTTTCAGCCACCAGTTAAAACCACTTATGTTTCACTAATCATAGAATTGAAATGCTTTGATTTTTTTCCCCCCCCTTAGTAGGCTACAATAGCAGTGAGGTTAGGAGCTGTGTATTTTTCGCTGCTGTATTCCTAACACCTAGCACAGAGTCTGCATGGTGGAAGGCAATCACTAAATATTTGTAAAACAAATGAATTAATGAGAGTTACAGAACTGAGATAGGACACACTAGGGAATTGTGACAGGATATGGATGTGTGGCAACAGTGTTCATTGTTTTTACAATTTTTTTTCTTTTTTTTTTATGTAGGGAAAAATATCAAAGCACTAGATCTTAAATATTGAACAATGCCCTGTAATTCAATGTCACATTTCCCCCCACCCCCCAGAAATGTTACTTTTATTAAATAATTTTAAAATAAGTTGACATTTTGTCTATATCACTTAGATAGGCTGGGGAAATCTCAGCCTTCCCCATCCCCTCAGAGGTTCTCTGTCTAGTTTTCAGAGGCCCAGCCCAGGCCTACAGTGGACCCCATTCAGTGGTCTTGAGCCATTCTAATTGCTGAGATAATCAAGGCCAAAGGTGGCATTGTTGTCAAATGTAATTGTGATTTCCTCACTGTAAAAAGGGTGTCAGAGGTTCCTTGCATTTGTGGCTTTGTCATTTAGAAATGCAGATGCAGGGCAGCACCTGTGGCTCAGTGGGTAGGGTGCCGGCCCCATATACTGAGGATGGCGGGTTCAAACCCAGCCCCAGCCAAATTGCAACAACAACAACAAAATAGCCGGGTGTTGTGGCGGGTGCCTGTAATCTCAGCTACTCTGGAGGCTGAGGCAAGAGAATCGTCTAGCCCAAGAGCTGGAGGTTGCTGTGAGCTGTGACATCATAGCACTCTACCAAGGGTGATAAAGTGAGACACTGTCTCTACAAAAAAAAAAAAAAAATGCAGATGCATAGAATCTTCTACTCTTGGACTCTAAGAATTGGATGAGATCCCAGAAAATGAACTTGCTATACTCCCACCCAATGCAGGAATTCCATCTATAATAGTAAATCTAGCTTTTCTTCTAACAGCTCCCACAGAGAGGAGATGATATGATTTGATAGGTCTTTCTGCCATTCTGTATGGCAGAAAGAACCTATTTTTTTTAACAAAAATATATCCAGAGAGTCACTTTGGTTAGCCTCCCTATTTCCTTAGAAAGAGACTTGATCTAACACAATAACAATCTTGCTCTGATTTTTAGAGGAGAAACTTAGCAATTCATCATAGCCTTCTCCTGATAGTGTCTTCTTAAAGCTCATTGTTCTCACTGGACTTCTTCATCTCCTCAGGACCTGGAGCCAGTAACAACCCTTGCTCTGATTCTTACCATGGACCCAGTGCCAACTCTGAGGTTGAAGTGAAATCCATAGTGGACTTCATCAAGAGCCATGGGAAAGTCAAGGCCTTCATTACCCTCCATAGCTATTCCCAGCTGCTGATGTTCCCCTATGGGTATAAATGTACCAAGTCATATCACTTTGATGAGCTGGTGAGTTTCTGAAACTTAATTTCAGCTCAACAAACATCCATTGTGTTGATAAGTTTCAGTCATAAAGTTAGGCACTGAGCACTCTGGGAAGCTGAGGCAGGAGGATCATTTGTGGTCAGGGCTCAAGATCAGTCTGAGCAAAATGAGACCCTGTCTCTACTAAAAATAGAAAATAGAAACAATTAGCTCAGCATTGTGGTGAGTGCCTATAGTGTTAGCTATTTGGGAGGCTGAGGCAGGAGGATAGCTTGAACCTAAGAATTAGAGGCTGCCACAAGGTAGGCTGAGGCCACTGCATTATAGCCTGGGGCAACATAGTGAGACTTTGTCTCGAAAAAAAACCCCCAAACAATAATAAAAACAAGCACACAATTACCACATGATCCAGTAATTAGGCTTCTAAGTATATAACTCAAAAGAATCAAAAGCAAAGACTTAGATACTTGTATACCAGTGTTCATTGGTGGTATATACCTGTAGTCCCAGCTACTCAGGAGGCTGAGGAAGGAGGATTGCTTGAGGCCAGGAATTTGAGTTCAGCCATGGCAACATAGTGAGATCCCATCTCTAAAAATTAAAAAAATTAAAAAAGAGACATTAAGTTCAGTCACTGAGAAGATTGTGATGCAGCCAAAGGTTTGAAAAACAGGTTACAAACTTTTCTAAATTAAGTTTCCTTGGGAAACAGAATTCATGAAATTAGTGTTACCTTAATCTAGATGAGTGGGAGCTGGATTTGACCATAAATTCCCAAGATGTGCTTTTCGTTTCTTAAGGCGGAAAAAAAACCCTTTGGATTTAGATCTGAGGTTCTTGCATGGGTGGTCAGATGCTCTGTGCTAAGCAGTGCTGCTTCCCAAAATTCACCTCATGCTTTCCGGGGGCCTTTGGCTTTCTATGACCTCCTATGACAACACACTGGTGTGTGATGTTGGGGGTAAGAATTAGAGGCTAGAAGCTCCCCCAATTCGATACTTTCCATCATCCTTTCCTATTTCAGAAATAAGCAAACTGATGGTAGTCTTAGTTCAGATGGAGACATCTCAGGAGGCTATTCCCAATTGAGTAAGAGCTATCCCCAGCTGAAAAGAGTGTGCAGATATTTCTAGTCTGGCTTTTAAGCTTGGTTTTTGAAACCCATATGTTAGGGATAAGGCCTACATTAGGACCTTTTTGTCAATTTACCTTCAAATAGATTATTGTCAGCAGCCCCAGGCAGAAATGCTATAGATTATTCTAACTTACAGGTATTCTTCATCTCATCAGTTGTATTTTAGCCCTGTAGACCTGTTTTCAGGTTTTTTCTTGTTTGTTTGTTTTTTGAGAGAGACTCTCACTCTGTTGCCTAGGCTAGAGTGCCATGGGATCAGTTTAGCTCATGGCAAACTCCTGGGTTAAAGCGATCCTCTTGCCTCAGCCTCATGAGTAGCTGGGACTATAGGCTCCTGCCACAATGTCCAGCTAATTTTTCTATTTTTAGTAGAGACAGGGTCTACCTCTTGCATAGGCTGGTCTGGAACTCCTGAGTTCAAGCAATCTGCTTGCCTTGACCTCCCAGAATGCCAGTTTTCAGGTTTCTGAAAACAGAAAACCTGTTTTCAGGTTTCTTTCTTTTTTTTTTTTTAAATTATTTTTTATTAAATCATAACTTTGTACATTGATGCATTTAGGGTTTTGATGGTATTATTCTTCAAGGTCAAATCAGGGAAAAAGCATACAAAGCTTGGAAGGAACCTAAAACAGACTTCTAGTAGACCTAGATGTCATTAAGTTATCTCAACTTAATACTAGATGGTCATCTGGCCTGTGATTAGATGGCTTCCTGCCACCAAGGGAGCCTGTCAGTGTTGGGTGGGTTTAATTGTTAGAGTTCTTTTTTTTTTTTTTTTTAAGAGTTCTTTGTAGAGAGCCAAAACCTCCCTATGGTTTTTACCTACCAGCCCAGGTTTATCTCTGCTCCCTTGAGCAAGTTTATTTCCCTTTCAGAGGCAAATCCATTAATTACCTAAAGACCACAGCCTACTTCTCCTAAATAACCCCAGTTCCCTCAAGTACTCATGTTATTAGGATCAGGTTCCCTCCCCATTCTGGTAGCTGTTTCCTGAGCATGCTTTGGTTTGTATTCTTCAAAGGTAGCTTTCAGAAGTGAATGGAAAACCTGTGCTGTGGGTTCCCCAGCACAGAGCACAGTGTGATCATGACGCATCCAGACAGTGTACTTCTGCTAATGCAGTTGAGGGTCATGTTAGTTTTTTGGCAGTGACACTGTGCTATTGACTCATGTTGGGCTCATTGACAGAAACCCTCAGGCTCTCTGAGGATTCTACCAGCCAGGTTTCCCCCATCTGGTAATTGTACAGTTGCTTTCCTGAACCCAAGTTCAAGACCTATGTTTATCCCTAACAAGCATGATAGAGCCTCAGTAAAGTCAAAATTGAAACTGTCAAATAACAGAAAATGTTTTGCCAAGCTCTACTTTTCAGAAAAAGAGAAAATCCAGGGAAATAAGCCAATGTAGGGATCTAGCTTAAAAAAATCCCCCAAAATCAATGTTCCAGGTATGTCCTGGGGTCACTACATGTTCTCTTTATCCCCCTTACACCCATTCTATTTCCATCCACACTACTGAACAGGGACAGCTGGTAGCAAAATCATGAACCCTAGAGTTCTGCAAACAACTGGATAATCAAACAGCGAGGGACTTCATGTTGTATTTTCAAAGCCAACAGAAGTGAAGTTGTGCTTACTACTCAGTGAAAATGGTTAAAACAAAAAGGATATTGTGCTTCCACCTCAATTAACCAGAGTCCAGTTAACCCGAACTTCCATTCTATATTCTGCTGTTGGGCAACTGATCTCCCAAGAGTTATCATCCATACACTTTTCTTTGGTTTTCTCATTCTAGAATGAAGTGGCCCAAAAGGCTGCCCAATCTGTGACAGGCTTGCATGGCACCAAGTACAAAGTGGGACCAATCTGCTCAGTTATCTGTAAGTATATGATGTGCTGGAATTTTTTATAAATGAGCGACTAAAGTGGAAGGTGAGTTTGGGCCAAAGCTTTTAAATACCTTGATGTGAAAGGGATAGGCCTTCATGCATGGAACCAAGCTTACTCAGTCTCTCTCAGTAAGTCTAGCCTCTTCCGTGAGACTCTTGCTGTGCGATACTTAGTACAAAGAATTTTCTAAACACAGAGGGTGCCCAAAAAATATACACACATTTTCAAAAGGAAAAAACTGTATGAAAATTATAATACTCAAGTCACATTTGACTTCTGCAATTACAAGTGGTGCTTAAACATGATTTGTATGTAGTACTTGTCTTCTGTTATTGGCATATAGTGAGTATTACAAGGTTATATTTATTGACTGTGAGAAAAGAGGGAGAGGTGAAGGGTACAGGAATGAGAAGAAATGACCAGTGCAGGGTACAGTGGCAGAGTAGGGGAGAATATGGGGGAAGATAGGACAGGCATAGGCAGGCAGAGGTGGCCAGTCAGGCTGGGACAAGGGGAGCATGTCTCGGATGGGCTGTGGGCATGGATAGAGCTGCAGTCACAGGAGGGGCAGTCATAAGAATTTGTAGAAATGCACGCATGTTAGGCATGGTTATCTTTTTCTTTCTTTCTTTCTTTTTTTTTTTTTTTTTGAGATAGAGTCTCACTCTGTCGCCCTAGGTATAGTGCCATGGCATCATAGCTCATGGCAACCTTAAACTCCTGGGCTCAAGATATCCTCTTGCTTCAGTCTCCCAAGAAGCTGGAAGTACAGGCACCGCCACAAGGCCCAGCTATTTTTAAGAGATGGGGTCTTGCTCTGGTTCAGTCTTGTCTCCAACTGGTGAACTCAAGCAATTCACCCGTCTCAGCCTCCCAGAGTGCTAGGATTACAGGCATAAACCACGTCCCCAGGCCCCTAGTCATGGTTTCCTTAATGGGAGTCTTTGAGAGGAGAGGAGTGATGTTTTACTCACTATATCCAGAATGCTTAATTGAAATGCAAAAAAAAAAAAAAATAATACATACAAAAACAAAAAAACAATACTTATCTGATAATATTACATTTCATCAAAGTTTCTTTTTTCCCAGGTGGTATCTTTTTTTATTTTTATTATTTTGTTCTTTTTGGTATTTATCATACATTTAAAAAGCTTTTTAGGAAAAAAGAACTCAATTATCATGTTTTATTATCATTTTCAAGTTCATTAATGATTTTTGTCAATGAGTGCAAATATATTTGTATATTTCTCATCAGTCTATGTTCTATTTTGTGCTCAGCTTTTTAAAGTTAACATTTTCTATGTAGTTTTATGTATTACAGTCTAGGTGTTTGTTATTCCGTTATATTGCTATATCACAGTTAAGTCTTTGGATAGTTTCAACTTTTTTGCTAAATACGGTGCTACTTTGAACATGTTTATACAAACTCTTCTTTTCTTTTCTTTTCTTTTTTTTTTTTTTTTTTTGAGACAGAGCCTCAAGCTGTCTCAAGAAGAAATGACCAGTGCAGGGTCAAGCTGTCATCCTGGATACAGTGCCAGAGTGTCATAGCTCACAGCAACCTCCAACTAGGGCTCAAGTGATTCTCTTGCCTCAGTTTTTCATTCTTAGTAGAGACAGTGTCTCACTTTTGCTCGGGCTGGTCTCAAACTCATGAGCTCAAGTAATCCACCTGTCTTGGCCTCCCAGAGTGCTAGGATTACAGGCATGAGCCACCATGCCTGGCCACGAACTCCTTTTACTGTTAGATGATCTTTTGGGAGTATATTCTCAAGGTAAGATTACCAAATCAAATGGAATGAAGAGCTTTGGAGCTCTTGTTACATATTTTTTAGATGTTCTCTGGGAAGACTGATCTTACAGTTGCTGAGACCTTTTTATCCATGATCCACATGGAATTGTTTCACTTTCATCAGGGGAACCTCCAGGGAGGAGGGCCCTCTGAGTGGTGGCAGGGGTGACAGAGGGGTGGCTCTAGCTTGAGACCGTGATGACTACTCAAGATGGAGGAACACGTGCCTTTGTCTGGTTGGCAGCTTTTCAGTGGAGGCTGGAGTTCACAATGTCAGCAGAATCTACCCCTGAGACTGCACGTGGATCTTAGCATTTCTTTTCTTTTTTTTTTTTTTTTTCCATTTCATCAGTGGAAGCAATATTTTTTTTTTTATTATTATTTTTTAATCTCACTTAACTTTATTTCTTTTTTCTTTTTTTTTTTATTATAGATAAAAATATGCACCATAGATGTGGCCCGACCCATCACCCTCCCTCCACCCAAACCTCCCCCCTAACTTCCCCTTCCTTGGTCCTTTCCCCATAGTCTTGTGGTATAGTTGGGTTATAGCCTTCATGTGAAAGCTATAGTTTAGCTTCATAGTAGGGCTGAGTACGCAAAATGATTTTATAGATTCTCTACACCCCTGTCTGGGAGTACTAAGACCAGAATCAGTAACTTCTTACTTGTGGTCTCAGATGTGCCTGTGATATTTTGGATTGCCATAGTGAGTCATTAGAATGAGAAGTTGGTAGTATGTTTATAGATCTTTGGAAATTTATGACTATATATATGCTTATGAGTATACATATATATTTATATATGTGTATATATTATCATTATGTTTTAATGTGATTTTATAAACACCTGGTTTCATGTTAGTCAATGATCTTTTTAATTATAGCTTTCAGATAACATATACTTTTCAGTCAACTTTGATGTCATACTTGCTATGTATTAGACTACTTAAAAAGAATAAGTGAATAGGTTAATATTCTAAAGGTAGTATTAAAATTTTACTTCCTGTATTGAGACAAGCTTTGTATTATTTTTTTTTCCCCTGGCATAGAACACAAAGTTTTCTCTAGTTTTCTTTTTATTTCTACTTGAAACCTTACCAATTCCTCAATAATGCAATCTATTTTTGATGAACCCTAGGTGACATGAGCAATTATTCCCTGGCAATTTACATTTCTTTTGTTTTCTCTGTAATTTATAAACACCTGAGGAGAGGTGCTGTATCTAATTCATCTCTATATCCCTGTTGAACTGACAATTCTGATGTAGCTTTCTGACCATGTTAGGGGCAAAATGATTTTATAGATTCTCTACACTCATATCTGGGAGTACTAAGACCAGAATTAGTAACTTCTTACTTGTGGTCTCATATGTGCCTGTAATATTTACCATAGAATTGCCACAGTGAGTCATTAGGCTGAGAAGTTAGTAATATGTTTACAGATCTTTGGAAATTTATGATTATATACATGCTTCTGGGTATATACATACTCATAGTGTTTTGTCACGAAGTCTGGTCTGGGGACCACATGCTTCAGAGTTACATGGGGGTGATTGTTAAGGCCTACCCTAGACTAAATGCATCAAAATCTCTAGGCTTTGGACCCAAGCATTTGCATGTTTAACAAACTCCCTACACTTAACAAAATCCAAGGTGACTCTTCTGTATTTTAAAGCTTGTGTACCACTGCCCTAGAGAGCCAGGAAAACTCCAGCCTGGTTGTGTCTCAGCATCATCTAGTAGGCTTGTTAAGATATAGATTCTGGCTGGGCACAGTGGCTCATGCCTGGAATCCTAACACTCTGGGATGCTGAGGTGGGTAGATTGCTTAAGCTCACAAGTTTGAGACCAGCCTGAGCAAAAATGTGAGACCCCCGTCTCTACTAAAAATAGAAAAACTGAGGCAAGAGGATCACTTGAGCCTGAGTTGGAGGTTTCTGTGACTTATGACACCACAGCACTCTACCCAGGGCGACAACTTGAGACTCTGTCTCAAAAATATATATATATATATATAGATTCCATGCGGCCTCTCCAGACCAAAGTATTTGAATCTCCAGGTTCAGGATAAGTAGGTTTGAAAGTTCCCTAGGTAATTCTGATCATTGGTTCTCACTATCTACTGTTGTGCATGATCACATATCTGTGCAGCTTTTTAGACCTATGATGCTAGGCCTTACTCTTTGAGGGTTTGATTCTATAGATCTTAGGTGGGGCTCAAGAATCATGTTCTTTTTTAAAAACCTCCCCAGGTGATTAAATGTATAGCTAGGTTTGAGAGGCACAGATCTAAATGTCCTTATTTAGGGCACATGCTTAAGCTCATGCTTAGGTTTCTTGTTCCAGGTGACAATGCCAGAGAAAACATTTTATAGTGAATGGTGTCATCAATAATAATGGTTTGTGTGCCAAAATATTTTATAGCTGGCATCTTCAAATGTTCACACAAGTCACTACTTATATATTGGAATTTCCTTCGTAGGTAATCACCTGTTTCTGTTGTCATCTTAAAAACATTTGTGGAAGCTGGGTCCAGTGGCTAATGCTGTAATCCTAGCACTCTTGAGAGGCTGAGGTAGAAAGATTGCTTGAGCTCAGGAGTTTGAGACCAGGCTAAGCAAGATTAAGACCTGGCTCTACTAAAAATAGAAAGGAAAAAAAAAAAAAATCCAGGTATTGTAGCATGTGCCTGTTGTCACAGCTACTTAGAAGGCTGAGTCAGGAGGATCACTTGAATCTAGGAGTTTGAGGCTGCTGTGAGCTAGGCCGACACTATGGCATGTTAGCCTGGGAACACAGAGTGAGACTCTTGTCTCAAACCAAACCAAACCACTTTTGTGGGTGTGTATAGGGCAGAGGGAAGCTCATCGGTGGGGTCTTAGCTGAGAAAAAAAAAAAAAAAAATTTGCAGAAGGAGAGGAGGTGAGTCATTCAGTTTTGAGCACAGAGCAATCTACTAGACTGATTCTTGTGGTCCTGCATGGACAGAGGCAGCCTGAGACATGCTTCAGAATGTGACATCAGTTCCTATTAAAAACTTCTCTGTGAATATAGTCACAACCATAAACCAATACACTTATGAATCAGTCCCAAAGTATTTACTGAGCACAGGCAAGTTATGCAGTAACAAAATAAATTAAATAGACTCCAGACACTGCCCTCTAGGAGTTAAAATAGAAAGCAGACACTATTCTCACCAAGTAGCATACACTTAATTCCAGATGAATGCTTCCCAAAGCTGGCTGGTTATCAGGAACCTCTGGGGAGTTCTTAAAATATACACTTGAGGCCCCACCCAAACAGAATGGGAATCAAGGAGTGAGGCTGAGTTGGGGCTCTAGAAAATTATCCCCACTTTTATTACTAATCTTGTGCCTTATCCTGGCTCTTTGATATTTACCTTCTTATCATTGTTGCCTATCAGAGAACTGGAAACAAATTTGCCATTGGCTAAAATGCGGTGCTTGGAGCTGCCACTGGGGCAGAGGAAGAAGCTAGAAAAATGGCAGCAGGTAGCCTCAGGAATGGTGGAATGGCTGAAAACATTCATTACACAAATATTTATTGAGTACCTACCTCAAGATGCAAAAAGCACAGAGGCTAAAGATATAGAGATTAAAAGATGCATTACTTCTGCTTACGGGCTCGCACTCTAGGGGATGGATTTGCAGTTGCGCACTGATGTGGTAAGTATGTGCAGTATTAGAGTAGGAGCAGAGGAAGGAGGCTCTGGGAGTTAGGTGAGGCTTTCCTGAGTTCAAGCTATGCTGTGACTTGAGGCAGATGATTAAGCAGGTAGATTATGGTGGGATAAAATGCTAGGTAGCAGACCAGTGTGTACAGAAAACATGTCCGCATGAATTAGAACACCATGGTGGTAGAGAGATGGCAAGTCATTTGTTCTGGCTGGATCAGAGGGCATATGTGAAGAGCGTGATAAATGGAGCTGGAGGAAGAGTCAGGGACCAACTCATGGAAGGCCTGTGTGCCACTAAGGAACTTAAATTTTTATCTTGAAAACAATGGGGAATTTCTATGATCAGATTTTTGCATGTAGTCCTTTTGGTAACTGTGTGGACTGGGGAGACTACTGGAGATGATGATATCAGCCAGAAGGCTGTTGCTACAGCCAAGGAAATTGAAGAGGGCTTCAAGTAGGCCAGTGACAAAGGAGTCAGGTTAGCCTTTCCTATTCTTTGCTGAGGGCTGACAGGTTATGTAAAATTCAGCTATGTCATCACACCCCTTCATTTATGCAATGAGCATTGATGGAAGGCATCTCCTATGCCAGACACAGTATTGGCCTATTTGATTGGTTGACTAGCAGCTTGCTGGGCCTTCACAACTAGTTTAGTGGCCTCCTAAAATCCTGTGTAACTGCTTCTTGAAATCTCAAGTTATTAAACTAGAGATCTGGTATTAAATTTGTACATCTATGAATTGACATTACTCAAGGTAGAACTCTATATTAGCTGTCAGAAAGTGTTTCATGTTATTAAACTTCTTTATCATCCCACCCTTGTCTTTCTTATCTAGACAAAATTCCACTTTAATTGAGCTCTTGAGACTAGACACCATTTCAAACATGCTATCCTTCATAATTGACTGCAATGCTTTACATAGTGTGAGCTCATTCATACTTGACACTATGAAAAGATTTTCAATTAGGATATCTTGTAATAGGAGCAGGTGACAGACATTACATAAACAGACTGATAACATCGGAGGGGGTTGGGGAAGAGTACGTGTGTGTTGGGAGGTGTTTATCCTCAAAAAGAGGAAAACTGAAGTCCATGAAGTAATTCTAGTAAGGAATGATAATTTAATAAGACCCTGGGGTCCATGGGAGACCTACACCAGTGTCTAATGCTCTTAGTTGCTTACATCTTTGAATAGCCTTCACAAGAACAGTTTTGCCTGAGTTGTCTAAGCCAATTATAAGGATGGTCACATTCCTGGAAATAGAAACAAAAAATGAGTCAAAGCCTTAAAAAAAAGTTTTTAATAAGGTAAACAAAAGTTCTCCTCCTTAGTGTTTGGGACACTGCCTGTACTGTTCTCAATGCATGTGCCATAAAGGCCCAGCTAAGGTGGTAGAAAGTGGTATGGGAACCCCTCCCCAAAGCCTCCAAGGATGCTTTTTTTTTTCCCCCCTGATTCACTTGCCTTGTAGAATTGGCCATCCTCTCTCAACCCTGACCCCAATCTTGCAGACACTGCTTAACCCTTTCCCATCCTGTGATGGACTTTGGCCAAAATAATGCTTTTTTTTGTTGTTTATAGACAAAAATAAAAACACTTTATTTCATGTAACCTAAGAATAGATAATAAAAGCATCAGGTGAATTCATATTTATGTTTTTATCTTTTAAAACTGTAGGATAATTACAAGTAATCCACCAACCTCTTTCCTGCCCCAAATAAATAAGAACTAGGAGTATATGGGTGGCAGAAAAATTGGTTTGGAAAGATTTGTCCCTTGAGGGACAGATACATGCAAGGAAATGGTGGAATAAGCCTAGGGAAATAATTGTAATATTACCTTCGTGTTTGTTCAGTTGTCTTTAGCTGAGACCAGCAGGAGGTTAGCAGCCGGATCATGATTCAACATGGTTCTTAAATATTAAGGGAAGAAAGTAAATGAGAAATCAGTTGACGGGCTTTTGTGTGGTTTCCACTTTCCCACACTTATGAATAATGCTGGTATAAACATTTGTATATAAATTACATTTCTCTTGCGTATATAGCTAGTAATTCCTGGGTCATGTGATAAATCTATGTTTAACCTTTTGAGGAGCTGCAAGACTATTTTGCAAAGCAACTATAACATCTTACATTCCCACCAGCAAATGCAGGAGGATTTCAGGTTCTCCACATCCTTGCCAATACTCGTTTGTTTTTTTTTTTAATTTTTAAATTTTTAATTTTTTTGCAGTTTTTGCAGTTTTTGGCCGGGGCTGGGTTTGAACCCGCCACCTCCGGCATATGGGGCTGGCACCCTACTCCGTTGAGCCACAGGCGCCACTCTTTTTTTTATTTATACTTTTTGAGACAAAACCTCAAGCTGTTGCCCTGGGTAGAGTGCTGTGGCATTACAGCTCACAACAACCTCCAACTCCTGGGCTCAAGCGATTCTCCTGCCTCCACCTCCCAAGTAGCTGGGACTATAGGTGCCCACCACAACGTCCGGCTATTTTTTATTGCAGCCGTCATTGTTGTTTGGCGGGCCCAGGCTGGATTCAAACCTGCCAGCTCAGGTGTATGTGGCTGGCGTTCTAGCTGCTTGAGCTACAGGCCCTGAGCTAACACTTGCTTTTTTTTTTTTTTTTTTTTTTTTGTTTATGGCTATCTTAGTTGGTGTGAGGTAGGTGATTCATTGTAGCTTCAATTTACATTTCCTTAATAGATAGTTACAGTTGACCCTTGAACAACACAGTTTTGAATTGCATAAGTTTACTTATATGCAGATTTTTTTCAACTACACATGGATATTCAAGATGCAGAACCCATATATAGGCCCTAACTGCTGAGCTACGGGCGCCAGCCACATGCACCGAGGCTGGTAGGTTCAAACCTGGCTCCAGCCTGCTAAACAAATAAACTAAAAAAAAAAAAATAAAATAGCCCGGCTTTGTGACAAGTGTCTATTGTCCCAGCTACAAGGGAGGTGGAGGCAAAAGAATTGCTTAAGCCTAAAAGTTTGAGGTTGTTGTGAGCTGTGATGCCACAGCACTCTACTGAGGGTGACAAAGTGAGATTCAGTCTCAAAAGAAAAAAAAAAAAAAAAGGCGGTGCCTGTGGCTCAGTGAGTATGGTGCCAGCCCCATATACCAAAGGTGGCGGGTTCAAACTCGGCCCCCAGACAAACTGCAACAAAAAAATAGCTGGGAGTTCTGGCGGGTACCTGTAGTCCCAACTACTTGGAAGGCTAAGCCCAAGAGCTGGAGGTTGCTGTGAGCTGTGATGCTACAGCACTCTACCAAGGACAACAAAGTAAAACTCTGTCTCTAAAAAAGAAAAAATATATATATATATAATATTTTAATATATATAAATACATATTTTTATATAATTTATATATATATATATACTTATATATAAAATATATATATACATATATATAAACATAGGACCTATACATATATATATACATATAGAACCAACTTTTTCTATACACAGGTTCTGCAAGGATGACAGTGGAACTTCAGTATGCATGGATTTTGGTCTACTTTTGGGTCCAGGAACCAATTGTTCATATACTGAGGTATGATTGTTTGTGGAAGCCTAGAGTAGGAGGAAGCCCTTGTTAGGTTGGCAAAGTACTTCATTTGGTGCTCAGTTGGGCTTTTCTTAGCTATCTAATGAGCACATTTTATGTGCCAGCTTATTAATGGATAACTTAGCAGGGTTCTGCAGAGTCATCTAGTCATCTACTGTTTTGGAGAATTGGCATTTGCAAATATATTTCATAGCATTTCTTAGAACACAGCTCATTCCCTAAGAGATCATTAGACTTCCCGTAGGACCTCCAGAAGAATGGCTCTGGCTTATGCCAGACAAAAGGGAAACTGTATGTGTGCATATGTGTGGCCTGTGATCAAAACCAACCTAACTTCAGCTTTGCTCATGAAACTGATAAGACCTGGAGCGTGAAACACTGGAGCCTAATTGTCTGGGTTCCATGATAGCCATCTACCTTTGAGACAAGGCCAGTCACAGCTTCATGTCTATTTCCTGATAGTTGGCAGGGCTTCCTAGTTTGATCTCAGGCTCTCTATAGTCAGTACCACCAGGAAGGATCAAATTGGCATCGTACAACTTCTTCCTTTACAAGGAAGGATAGGTAGGATAACCAAATGGGAAAATGATTGAACTAAGGATTACTGGTACTATCTTTTATTTCCAATGCCTCTTCTGGGTAGCCTGAAGAAAAATCACCTAACTTAACCCTACCATTTTTCAGAAATCTGTAAGATGAAGACAGTAATCTATTTTGCTTACCTTGGGGTGGTTATTTATCTGATAAGAAGTTGGTTCTTTTTAGTTGAAAGGCATAAGATGTTTATAGTAGGAGGAAGGTGGATAGCTCTTTCTAGACTTCTTACCAGATAACACACTTCAGTTGATCACTTATAAAGGGTCTGGCAATAGCCTAACAATGGCTGTGAAGGTTCTGACATATCTATGGCAACCTCTACCTGGTTCATAACAACCAAATTCACATCTCCTTACCTTGTGTGATTATAGCTAGCTACTAAAGGAACTTTTAGTCGTCATAGTTTTTATTTTACATAATGCTTATATAGAATTTACTTTGTGCCAGCACTCATTTAAGCACTTTATACATATTAACTCATTTAATCCTTATTGAAACATGACAAAGTAGGGACTGTCATTCCTATTTTGGGGAGATAAGATTCACAAAGTGGTTAAGTCACTTGCTAAAAGTTACCCAGGTAGTAAGTGGTAAAGCCAGAATTCAAGCCCAGGCAGTCTGACTTCAGAGTCTAATTATTAGGTCAAAAGTCTCAACAGGCTATATGAGTACCAAGACCTCAGGTACCAGAGAAACTGCCTATTCTCTGGACTTCTCCATCTCTTCTAGCCAAACTGTATTGTACTTATTTTTTTTTAGTGAGTTTTTTTATTTTTTTGAGACAGAGGCTTACTCTGTTGTCCTGGGTAGAGTGCCATGTCATCACAGCTCAGAGCAACCTCAGACTCATAGGCTCAAGAGTTTCTCTTCGGGAGATTTTGTATAGTTGATGCTATTACAGTGCTTGATATAGGTCTATTCAAAATTTCTAATTATTTTTTATTGAGTTTAGGAAGGTAGCGTGCTTCCAGGTGTTAGACCATTTCTGCTACATTTTCGTATCTCTGGGAATAGAATTTTGTGTAGTAATCGTTGAGGATCTTTTGTATTTCTGTGGTCTCTGTTGTTATTTCCTCTTTATCGCTGCTGATTGAAGTTATTAGAGATTTTGCTTTTCTGTTTCTGGTTAGTCTGGCCAAGGGTTTATCAATTTTATTAATCTTTTCAAAGAACCAACTTTTTGTTTTGCTGATCTTCTGAATGATTCTTTTGTTTTCAATTTCATGTAGTTCTGCTCTCATTTTTTTTTTTTTTTTTTTTAGAGACAGAGTTTCACTTTATCCCCCTCGGTAGAGTGCCATGGCATCACAGCTCACACAGCAACCTCCTATATTTCTATTTTATTTTTTTTCTTGATCATCATAATTTAAGTGTGCTGTGGAAGTTTAACTATAAGTTCAAGGAAGATAAAAATGGTTGAAAAACACTGTTGTAATCTCCCACTCCAACAGTGAGAATGCTGGCTTCTACCATCTCTGATCCATTTACTTAATTGTTCAATTCCAGTGTTTATGTATAGCAGTATCAGAATTGTTAACCCATATATCCCCATCCATGATAAACAACTTGGTCCACTATAGTATGGTGCTGAGTATAGTTCTTTTTGCCTTTAGTCTTATGGACTCCACTTATTTCCAAAGTTTTTTACGTTATTAACTTTGAATTATTGTAAAATATTACAAAAGAGAGAAAT
Organism: Loris lydekkerianus; assembly: GCA_963574355.1. Classification (NCBI taxonomy): domain Eukaryota; kingdom Metazoa; phylum Chordata; class Mammalia; order Primates; family Lorisidae; genus Loris; species Loris lydekkerianus. Next base: position 3,893 of record CAUYPK010126633.1, on the reverse strand, counting down.
TAGAAAGTATCCATATTTCTTATACCCAAGGCCTCCACCTACCTGCAAGTTCCCATCACTTCTTCCTGGTTCTTCTGTAATAGCCTCATTGAACTTCTATTTTTGCCCTGTTAGAAATAATATTCCAAGGTATTACTTGGATAGGCAGGATAGTACTTCAACAGCCTAAATCAGAACATGGCACTCTCATTGTTAAAAACCTTCAGTGTCTTTTCTTACGCATTAAATAAATTTCAAACTTCTTTTCTCACTCTAAAAACCCCTGAGATGATCGCATTAATGTACACAGCTATGATTTAATAAAAAAAATAAAAAAATAAAAAGCCCTGAGTGATCTGCATCCACTCACTCTCCAGCTCTTCCTCTTTGTTCTAATCCTCCTCAGGCCCAGTGGGGTCCAGCCCCAACTGTTAGCTGCTGGGATGTGAACAACTACATATTCATGCCTCAGAGTCTCCTTATATCCCACTCCTTATAATTCTGTCCCTTGTTCTCTGCCTCAAATACTCTCCTCCACCCTTTACTTTTGCAGCTGTTTCTCATCTTCCAGTGCTCAACTTAAATTTCACCTCTTCAAGGAAGCCTTCTCTGACTGAGCTTGTTTTCCTTTTCCCTTTCCATCCCAGTTATTGTTATTTTTAATAAGTTTGTAGTGTAAAGTTGGAAAAAATAATATAAAACGAAACTTGCCATAGCCATATGTGGTGGCTCACATCTGTAATCCCAGCACTTTGGGTGGCTGAGGTGGGTGGATTGCCTGAGCACAGGAGTTCCAGACCAGCCTGAGGTAGAATGAAACCCCATCTCTAAAACATAGCCAGGCATTGTGGTGGGCGCCTATAGTCCCAGCTACTTGGGAGGCTGAGGCATGAGAATCGCTTAAGCCCAAGAGGTAGAGGTTGCTGTGAGCTAGGATGCCACAGCACTCTACTGGGGGTGACAAAGTGAGACAAAACAAACAAATAAACCTTCTCTTAAAGAGTTATTTTAAACTCAACACCCGTGAACAGCAGCCAAGAAATAGAGTGTTGTCATGGCCATCCTGGAAGCCCTTCCATGTGTCACATACAAATCACAGATCCCCCAATCCCTGAAAAGGTAGCTATTCTGAAATTTTGGGTAATCACTTCCTTTTCTTTCTTTATGGTTTTTATTTCCTAAGTGTATATCCCTAGACAGTGTGGGTTTTTAAAAGATTTTTTTTCCTCAGAGGTTACTATTGTTGACTACAATTAACATTATGAAATTATAACACTCTAGTTCAAATTGATACCAGTTTAGTTTGAATAGCATATAAAACTTTTGCTCCCCACTTTGTTGCCATAACTTATGAGTTTTCTTTGCACATTATATGCCCAATAATATATATTGAAAATAATTTTATTCATTTGCCTTTTAAATCATGTAGTAACTAACATGCAGTTGCAAACCAGATATACAATATTACTGGCTTTTATGTTTATTTATGTAGTTATCTTTACTGGAAATCTTTATTTCTATATATGGCTTCAAATTACTGCCTAAGCAGGGGTAGCCAACCTGGGGCCTGTGGGCTGCATGCATATTATTTAAGGACTGTTATTCTTATTTGTGGTGTCAGATATTGCAAAAAGTATGCATAGACCTTTCCTTTTGCTCATCAGCTCATGTTGGTATTTGTGTATTTAATGTGTGGCCCAAGACAACTCTTATTCTTTCAATGTGCGACAGAAAAGAAAAAAGGTTGGATACCTCGGTAGTGTTTTTTTGGCTTAATTTGAAGGATGCGTTTTAGCATATCTTTTTTTTTTTTTGAGACAGAGTCTCGCTCTGTTGCCCTGTGTAGAGTGCCATGGCATCATCATAGCTCACAGCAACTTCAGTCTCTGGGGCTCAAGCGATCCTCTTGCATCAGTCTCCTGAGTAGCTGTGCTTACAGGTGCCTGACTAGTTTTTCTATTTTTAGTAGAGACTGGGGTCTCAAACTCATGAGCTCAAGCAATCTACCTGCTTTGGCCTCCCAGCATGCTAGGATTATAGGTATGAGCCACCACCCCTGGCCCTTTTAGCATTTTTTTTTTTTTTTTTGACACAGAGTCTCAAGCTGTTGCCCTGGGTAGTGTGCCATGGCGTCACAGCTCATAGCAACCTCCAACTCTTGGGCTTAAGCAATTTCCTTGCCCCAGCCTACCAAGTAGGTGGGACTACAGGCACCTGCCACAATGCCTGGCTATTTTTTTGTTGCATTTATCATTGTTGTTTTAACTGGCTTGGGCTGGGTTCAAACCCACCAGCCTTAGTGTATGTGGCCAGCCCCCTACCCACTGAGCTATGGGCGCCACCCCTTTTAGCATTTTGTGTAAGTCAAGTCTACTAGTAATAAACTCTCTTAACTTTTGTTTAGGAAAGTTTTAACTATTTGATTTTTGAAAGATGGTTTTGTTCTTTATAGAATTCTTGGTTGACAGTGGTTTTCCTTAGCATTGCTTTAAATAAATTAATTCTACTTCGTTCTGATCTGAAAGGTTTCTGATGAGAAATTTGCTTATAATTTTATTGAAGATCCCTTGTATGTGATGTATTGCTTATTTCTTTCTGTTATTAAGATTCTCTCTTTTTCTTTGGCTTCCAGCAGTTTGATTGCAATGTATCTCAGTGTGGATCTCTTTGAATTTATCCTATTTTTTTTTTTTTTTTTTGCAGTTTTGGCTGGGGCTGGGTTTGAACTTGCCACCCCCCCATATATGGGGCCGGCTCCCTACTCCTTGAACCACAGGCACCACCCTGTTTATTCTATTTTGAATTCATTGAGCTTCTTGGATGTATAGATTTGTGCCTTTAATCAAATTTAGGAGGGTTTCCACTATTATTTCTTCAAATGTTCTTTCTGCTGCTTTCTTCTTTTGAGAGTTCCATATGAGTATCTATATTGGTCTACTTGATCTTGTTTCATAGATCCCTTACGTTCTTTTCTTTTTATTTTTTTCTTTTTTTGGAGACAGAGTCTTATTAATATTTTGTCATTCTCGGTAAAGTGCTATGGCATCATAGCTCACAGCAACCTCCAACTCTTGAGTTCAAGCGATTCTCTTGCCTCAGCCTCCCAAGTAGGTGGGACTACAGGCACCCACCACAACACCTAGCTATTTTTAGAGACGGGGTCTTGCTCTTGCTCAGGCTGGTCTTGAACCCATGAACTCAGACAATCCACCCAAATCAGCCTCCCAGAGTGCTAAGATTATAGGCGTGAGCCACCTCACCCAGCCCCTTAGGTTCTTTTCATTGTTCTTCATACTTTTTCTTTTTGCTCCCTAGACTTGATAGTCTTAATTGTTCTGTCTTTAAATTCACTGATTCTTCTGCCTGCTCAAATCTACTGTTTAATCCATCTAGTAAACTTTTAAATTTCAGTTATTATGCTTTTTAGCTCTAGAATTTCTATTTAGATCCTTTTTATAATTTCTCTTTTCTTATTGATATCATTTTTTAATCTGGTTTTATCTAGTTCTTTGAGCATATTTAAGAAATTGATTTGGGCATGGTAGCTCCTACCTGTAATCCTAGCACTTGGGGAGGTTGAGGCAAGAAGATTTTTTTTTTCATGGTCCAAGCATGTGGTGATATTTATTAAGAATAACTTTGGGGGCAGCACCTGTGGCTCAATGAGTAGGGCACCAGCCCCATATGCTGAGGGTGGCAGGTTCAAACCCAGCCCTGGCCAAACTGCAACAAAAAAAATAGCCGGTCATTGTGGTGGGCACCTGTAGTCCCAGCTACTTGGGAGGCTGAGGCAAGAGAATTGCCTAAGCCCAAGAGCTGGAGGTTGCTGTGAGCTGTGATGCCATGGCACTCTACCAAGGGCCATAAAGTGAGACTCTGTCTCTATTAAAAAAAAAAAAAAAAAAAAAAAAAAA
>CAUYPK010126631.1:0-45979 GCA_963574355.1 Loris lydekkerianus | reverse complement strand
CACCTCCCCGCACTGGTCACCTCCCCATACTGACCACCTCCCTGCACTGGCCACCTCCCCACACTGACCACCTCCCCACACTGGTCACCTCCCCACACTGACCACCTTCCTGCACTGGCCACCTCCCCTCAGTGACCACCTCCCCACACTGACCACCTCCCCGCACTGGTCACCTCCCCACACTGACCACCTCCCTGCACTGGCCACCTCCCCTCAGTGACCACCTCCCTCAGTGATCACCTTCCCACACTGACCACCTCCCCGCACTGGTCACCTCCCCTCACTGACCACCTCCCCACACTGACCACCTCCCTGCACTGGCCACCTCCCCTCAGTGACCACCTGCCCACACTGACCACCTCCCTGCACTGGCCACCTCCCGCACTGACCACCTCCCCGCACTGGTCACCTTCCCAAACTGACCACCTCCCCACACTGGCCACCTCCCCTCAATGACCACCTCCCCACACTGACCACCTCCCCGCACTGGTCACCTCCCCACACTGACCACCTCCCCGCACTGGTCACCTCCCCACACTGACCACCTCCCTGCACTGGTCACCTCCCCACACTGACCACCTCCCCACACTGGCCACCTCCCCTCAGTGACCACCTTCCCACACTGACCACCTCCCCGCACTGGTCACCTCCCTGCACTGGTCACCTCCCCTCAATGACCACCTCCCTGCACTGGTCACCTCCCCTCAGTGACCACCTCCCGCACTGGTCACTCAGGGTCAAGGAAGCTGATTTCACTCAATAGGATGAGTGAAAATAAATGAGACTCTAATTCTCGCCTGGGTGTGAACCAGGTTTTTAGGCAAGTTATCAAGTGAGAGAGAAGAGACAAAACACAAAGAGGAATTACAATGAAGACAGGACTTGTACGGATAATAGAGTCAGCAGTCGTCCCCTGCACTCTTTCTCCACTTTGAATACCACTGCAACTCCCCGTGCATTTTAAGCATAATGGACTCTACTCGGGATATCCCTATGTGTGTGTTTAGACATAAAGAGTCATTTGGCATATTATATCTGCCGTCTTTTGAGAAGTAGTTAATCTTCTGGAACCCAGGTAGCCTATACATTTCTCCAGCAGGAGCAGAACTTCAAAAGATAACTTTTACTTACAGCTAAAAGAAAATGGTATGAGAATTCCTACCTAAAATTTTGTTGGTAAGGACCTCAATACAATTTATTTTTGCTTATACAGTGTTTCAAGACAATACAACACATTTACAATAAAATTTTACAATATAGCTTTCTCACTATCCTATGTTTACCAATTTCATGCTTCAAGGTATGTCTTCTATAGTTATGTTTTAAGAATTTTGAAAAGTAGAAAGATAAGAAGTTAAAAACATATTTCTGTGCTTATAAAACAAAAATATGATCTAATTATAATTATTAATGTAAATGAGAGTTGGTTGACAGATGCTAAAATTAAACTGATGATGGCCTCTTTAATAACCTCATAGTTATTACACTGTCTAGAATCTTAAATTGTGACAGGTTTACCACTATTTTAAATTAGTAGAATATAGCTGTATCTTCATAGAGTTGTGAATTACAGTCTAACCAATATTCTAAGATTCAAAATAATTGTAACTTTTGCCAGCAGCAGTATGAATTGTAAGGCTTTAAAAGTTGTGAATGCTAAATTTAATCCTTAAACCTCCTTTTGTCAAGATGGTTAGGTGATTGTCTGTTCACCTAAAAAAACTGAATCCATTCAGAACTGTCGTTCTAAGTTGTGCCAGAAGGATATTTAATCACTGTAGAAAGTCAATGAATAAATGAATTAAATAAATGAATATTCTTTCTATGTGATGAGTTTTTCTAAACAAAGATGTAGAAGTCTCATTTTTTAAATTTTTTATTTTGTTATTGTTAAATCATAGCTGTGTACATTTGTGCAAGCAAGGGGTACAATGTGCTGGTTCCATATACAATCTGAAATATTCTCATCAAACTGTTCAACGTAGCTAGAAGCCTAATTTTTAATTGCATTTTTTTGTTGTTGTTTAGTGGCAACTCAGGTAATTTTACCTCAAATCTTTGTTGAGAAAGAAAACTTATTTGCCTTTTTGAGCAACTTGTTGTAATATTTCTCTTATATTCTAATGGATAATTTCACAAATAGCTTACATTTCATTCTTCAATTAACACAAAAATTTCCTCCTGATTCCTCACAATTGCTTTATTTTATAATCATATCCTATTTCATCATTCAATACAACATCCCAAATTCTAGATGTTTGCTTCATTATTTAAAAAAGAAAATATTATTAGATATAGTCAATGTCGCTTACTTACACAAAGGTTCTTATTGAATTTGATGTTTCAAATAACACACTTGACAATTTTATTGTTGTCAGCGATAAGACTGCAGCTCAAACAAAACAAATGTCCTTTGCTGTCAAAGACAAGGGCATCACACTTCCTGAACGCCATTGCAGACGGGAAATTGCTTGCACTGGTTTGAAACAGGAGTTTCAGGGAGGAAAAGAGAAAGGCTTCTTGACAAACTGAATTATTCTAAAATTGTCCATCAATCAAAGGAGGAAAAAATGCTTAAGATTAAATGTTAGCCCTTTTAACAAATTCATTTGGTTCTACAAAGTACTCTCTATGCAAGAAAAGTCTAGAGATTTTAGTAACCAGGAGAGCACAGGTGAAAAAATTAATGAGTTTTATTCGTTTTGTTGAAACACTGTTAATTAATCACATGTAATAAAATTAAACAATGTGGAAACATGCCTGTGTGATTTTGAAACATATTGTTTAAATGCAATGACAAAATGTGGGAATTTTTTGAAGATAAATAAATATCATTCTAATTTTGAAATTGTAATCTAAGTGTATAACACATATTTAAATTTTAAAAAATGGATGCAATAAACATATCATTCATATATATATATTATATATATATATATATCACATGCAAGATATGCAGTTTTGAATATATTCTCCCCCCATTCAATGTTACTAATGTCTTGCTCAGTTATCTGTGGTGAAACCTCCAATAACTAGCAATTTATTATTCAGGTATGATTGTTTCCAGACTACAAAGCCGTTGGACTGCATCTTCTTTCCTTTGTACTTTGCCAAAGTACTTTTTCTTTTTGGTTAAGATACTCTAATGTAATTGTGGTCAGCACTTTTTTCAGAGGAAACGTCTTCAATCTTCAATTGCCTTCGGGATGAGGTAAGAAAATTAAATAAATGCATTATCCCATATTATTGACTGAACGACTTCCATGACATTATTTACATGTTTCACAATTTTGCTACCTATCATCAAGGCAAATTTGATTTATGAAATAACAGCCTAAGAAAAATGGAAGCAGCCGCTCCCGTATGAGCAGGATTTAATCAGGAACTTGCAAGAGCCCATCCTCTCTGTAAATGATTGCAGAGCTCATATATATTTCATGGCAAAAAGATACGAAGTAAAAGCAATGGAAAATACCACTGTTTTATATCTGAAATTAATAGAATAAGAACATAAAAATTTAGGAGCCGTGTGTGTGTTTGGGGCTCTGAGTGAGTGAGGAGTTAGATGAATCGCCTAAGAAAGAGCCTGTGTTTAAATTGTAACTGAACTGGAAAAATATTGTCCCTAATGGAAAAAAGGGCAGTGTCTTTACATCTTTCCCGTATTCCATCTCGCTGTGAAGTCAATGGGGCGAGGATTACAGGCGAGTACTGAGCAGAGATTCATGGCTGAGAACTCACTGGGAAACAGTTTAACATCTTGGAAATAACAGAGATAGTGTCCCTCGTCATTAATAATCAAAAAGTCACAGTAAAAAGCATTGCACGGAGCCTGCTATCCACCAAATAGGCAGCATTTAACAGGAGGCAACATTAGGCAGGGCTCGGAGATGGCATTTGGGTGTCAGACAACATAAGGCTCTTTCTGGGGCTGTCACTCTGGGGTTTTGTAACTTGGGCCAACCCAGTTAATCTTCCTCGGCTCTCATTTCTCCTGATTGACAAATGGAGCTCATACCTCCCATCCTGAGTCTGCCTGTGCCTGCAGGTCAATTTCTGCTGCCTTGGACGCTGCAGTGATGAACCTCATCTATTGACTGGCAATAACTTCCAGCAAGTCACCAATTGATTGAATCACCACAGTTCTCCATTAGTTATTGATAGTCGTCTTAGAAGTCAAAGTAAAGATCCCCTCAAAGGGATGACTTTGAAAGCTTTGTCATAAGTCAGAAGATGGATACTTGCCAATTCCTCTAGGTAAAGATAAAAAGATTTATGATTTAACAACAACAAAAAAAATTCCTTACTGACAAAGCAACGACGTTGGGTGAGCAAGTTCAAACATCCAAGAAAGAGGTCAGGAAGAGTGGGTAGGATCACTTCCTATATTCAGACAAAACTATCCGAATAATGTTGACTGGAATTTCTCGCTCTGTAATGCTGATAGAATTTGATACAAAATCATGGACTTTTATAAAGATATTCATCTTTGCCCTCCTACATGTAGGGCATATGACTTCATCTTGCAATGAATACCTAAGGATGTTTGTGATTTTTCTAATCCATTATAATACATCAAGAAAAGAATGAATATAAAATGAAGATGTATTTTACTACTATTAAACGGCTGAGTTGTTGGTGTCACTGCAGTTGGACTTGCTCGCTCAAGTTCGTTCTGCGTCACAACACTGACTCTGACACAATCCTTCCACCCAAGGCATCTCTGATGGCCAGTGGTCTTCTTCCTGTCCCTCATCCATCTCAGACACATTCCTGTGTCCCAGTCTCTGCACCTGCTTTTACTGTGGATGGCAGGATCTTCCTGTGAATGTTCAGGTAGCTGATTCCTTCTCATCATTCAGATCTCAGCTCTTCAGAGTCTTTTGATGATCACATATCCGAAGAAGTCCCAGTTACTTTCCATCACACAGACATTACCTTTCTGGGTTACATATTTATATCTGTCTCCAATTCAGTCTGGCCAATATGAGAAACATCCCTCCTGGACTAATAGTAATGTCCAGGAATTAGGACGAGAAGAGTGGCAGAATTCTAGGCCTAAATGCTGGTGGCCCTTTTAAGGTTAGGGTTTATCTCCATCTTTGAGCTTTTATTCAAATTTGGGACAACAGAGAAATATCACACAGCTCCCACTGGTACTGTTATTAAACAGAAGACTAATTTGCAATAACGCAGAGAAGCAATGAAAGTGGGCACGGGGCGTCACCTCCTTCACTTCTTGTCTGGATGAGAAAATCCGTTCTATTCAAGTTGCACAGAGAAAACTGTTGGTAGAGAAAAAAAAATTTTTTTCTGAGCTAGTGGCAGGAATTCAAATTTCAGATAATATAAAGACATAGACAAGTGGAAAATTATTTCGTTCATTCTCTGTGTTAATGGATTACTTACCTAATTTTAATAACTGAATGTTATAAAATATATAAATAGTTTTTTACATATGCATAACAAATTTCATAAGCTATGTCAGTTCTTCAGCATGTTCAAATTACACTTTTATTTTATTTTATTTTATTTTGTGGTTTTTGGCCAGGGCTGGGTTTGAACTTGCCACCTCTGCCATTTGGGGCTGATTCCCCACTTTTGAGCCACAGGTGCTGCCCTCAAATCACACTTTTAATAAAATTATCCTTCTTACTTAGGACTTAGTAGACTTCTAGCTTTCATTTTCCTTTCATTGGCTTAGAATTTTCTTTGTTTTCATTAGAGAAGCAGACACCCGAATCTCCAGAAATCAACTATAAAGCCTCTGTGGACCTGGGAGCCTGTTTCTAGTAGTTCATATCTACTTCATTTAAATAAATTTGCTCCACATACCTGCTCAAGCCATGTGTAAGGAGAAAGATGACTTCCAAAAGCTCCTTAAATTCATAGAGTTCTGTCTGTGCAGAGAGAGACCCGATCTCAATGTCTATTTTTCTCTTGCTTTACTTCTTTATCTCGATTCTAAACCCACCTACACCAAAAAAAGGGCATGAGCAGTTTGAACTGCCCTTGGTCTTGCCCACTGCCCACATTCGGTCCAGCCAAATATTACCAGGAGCCCCGTAAAAGACCATATTTACTGCTAAGGGTACCCTTTTGTGTGGTCTCATATGCCTAAAGGTAAACTGACTCAAGGTGGAGAAACTGGAATGCCCCCACGAGGGAATCTGGACATATGACAGCAGATAACTCAGCGCCATTTAAGGCATTCTATCCAAAATTTGGTAGTTTCATAGCTGTATTTTGTAAAATAATAATAATAATGAAAGTAGAGATGCTAGATTAGAGCTAGATGCAGACTGGAGACAGAAGACACAAGACGCTGTTCTAATTGTTCAGAAAACAGATGTTGAGTTCCTAACTTCAAGCAATGTTGGTGAGATTGTGATTGAAGCAGACAAGTTTATTTATTTATTTTGAGACGGAGTCTTATTCTGTCACTCCTGGTAGATTCCAGTGGCATCATAGCTCACAGCAGTATCAGACTCTTGAGATCAAGCGATTCTCCTGCCTCAGCCTGCCGGGTAGCTGGGACTATAAGCACCTGCCACAGTACCCCATTAGTTTTTCTATTTTTAGGAGAGATGGGGTCTCCATCTTGCTCAGGCTGGCCTCGAACTCCTGAGCTCAAGGAATCCTCCTGCCTCGGTCTCCCACAATGCTGGGATGACAGTCGTGAGCCACCACACCCAGCCAGAGCAGACACATTTAAAAGATATTTGAGGAGTCATTTCATAGGTTGATATGTTCATTATTCATCATGTGTGATTATTGTTATGGAAATGAAGGGACCAGCACATGGTAAAGGTGATGTTCTTATTTGTATCCTGAGGTGCAGGTTGGGTGATATCGACAGGCATTGATAGAGGGTCAGGCGAGCAGATTGGAACTGTGAACGAGGTGAGGACCGTGAGTTCACAGAAAAGAGGAGAAAGCATAGGTATAATCCATGTGATGCTCAGTGGGCATTCCCCAGCGGACAAGCCAGCATTGACCATAAAGAACACGTGTCACCTTCTCACACCCGGATCCTTCATTAGAGATGACTGCAGGGTGGTCCAAGGATGGAACAGAGCTGCACTATCATACCGGTGAGCATTTTTTAAAATTCCATTTAAATCCTCATGCTCCCAAGTTGTGTTTTCCAGAGGCATGAAGACGCTCTCTTTCCCTCCACGTTGCCCCAGAGCTCCCAGGCTGCCACAGTGTGTAGTTGTCATTACATTTCCTCCAAGACTTGAAACATTTCCAGCCATGACCGGCACTTGGAGAATGGCATCCAGCATCTATTAACTGAATTCTTGACATGAGCAATTTGCCAAGAATCCTGGTAAATAAGGTATTTTTTCACACCTCAAAGATTTGACAGTTTATGTAAATACTATAAAAAATGAGATAATCAAGGAAAGATACAAGAAGGGTGTTTACTGAATCCAGGTGGCTCCAGCAAGGGACGAGATAACACAAAGTGACGTGTTGAATTCCAGGATTACTGCAGCTACCAAGAGACACGAAACGGAGATATTGCTGGTCAGAGGTCAGCATTTCAACTAAATTTGAAAACCTAATAGAGCAATGTGAATACATAAGCATGATAAGCATATTTTATTCATTCAAAACTGAATATTATCAACATTCAACTTCTTAAATTTAGTGTTTAAAAAAATAAATTTACAAGTGCCCTTATATTTATCAATAATACCCTTACATTTTGAAATATAAACCAAGACCATGATCACAATTATTAAAAAAAAAATTCAATAGAATCCAAGTAAACTTTATAAAGTAAACTACCTCAGAGAAAATGTTAAAAAAAAAAAAAAAGTCATACGAATGATCAACTTTAGCATATTAACAGTCAAATTAAATACCTTTCTAGTTGTAATTTAAATCTGTGCTTTGATATAGTTTTGGGAAATTTCCATAAATCAAAATGTCTTAATAAAGGCAAATAACTAAAGTAAATATTAAAGTGAAATTTTATTTGATTATATTTCAAAATAATGGGAAATATAAACTCATGTCCTAAGCAAGTGTTTACTATACATTCTTGAATCCATGGTCTCTCTCACATACACACAATGCTAGTCATGTTTAAATGTGCTTCATAAATACAGTATTATATAATTCATTGACTGTAAAATCATAAAAATCTATAGTTTCTAGTATAATTAGATCATATCTGGTTTTATTTTCTTTATTATTTAGCATTTTACACAAATATTCATCCTTTGACTTTTATTTAATCCAATAACTATTCAATAATCAAATGTGTTATCTAAACGTCTCAATTGATTATTTATAGACCTCTGCAGTATCAACAAGCATAGGAAAATATCTATAAAAGTCTCTTTAGGGCAAAATCTATTTTACTGTTTCATCAACCAGAAAACAAATTACTGGCACTTAGAAAGTATTTGATAAATATTTGTTTGGTTTAATTGTATGGAATGAAAAGAAGATACTGAATTCAACGTCAGACGATTCTCCGAATTGAGAGTTTGTAAGTTTTTCAAAAGTTTTGTGGTAAGTTGAAAAGCATCATGTATAAAATACAACCACTCATTTAGGGAAAGAGACTTTGTTTATATTATTAAAACCTAGAAAAATAAACCTAAAACAAATAACAGTTTTCCAAAAACAAAGGAAACAGAGTAAATAGAATAACAAAGAATTTTCATAACCATAAAACAAAAATGTGTCTTAAAAATCTTAGAATTCTAACAGAAGATTATTAAGAAACGGGCACAGATTGTATAGAATCAGTAAAAATATCAACATTGAGAGGAACTAGTTATTTTAACCGATTGTTAAAACAGAGTAAATGGGTTGTTTATACTTAATGGGATATATACTAAGAGAAAAAACACTCAAAGAGAAAAAAAGTTCTCAAACTCTTTTAGTAATTGTATTTTTAAGAGCTGATACTGTTCGCCTGAGTGTGCCATGCAGAATAAAGCAAATGGATATTAAAAATGTCACTGAGACCTGAATTTGGTTATGAAAGAAGACACGTGTGGGAAGAATCGGGTTAAGGGAAATTTCTTAATTTCTTCTTTTTTTTTTTTAATAACTTTTATTTATTTATTTATTTTTTATTATCTTTTTTGCATTTCTTGGCCCGGGCCGGGTTTGAACCTGCCACCTCTGATATATGGGGCTGACGCCCTACTCCTTGAGCCATAGGCGCCTCCCAAAATTTCTTAATTTCTGAATTTGATAAATTTTTATTGAGGCTTAAACATACACTGTATTGTGTCTATTTTTTAAAATATCTCCTGTTTCGGTTCACTAAAAATGCTTCCCCAGGAATAATAAGTAACCCCTTTGCCCAGATTGTGATCTTGAAATAACATTTCTTACAAAGAAACTGAGATCTTCAGAAAACAGATTTCAAGCTGGGGTAGGAAATACATAAGTCGAGCCTGTTACCGAACTCTACAGGAAGAAAGCAAAGGTTACCAAGATGTCTCAGGACTCAGGAAACATCTGGAAGAAGCTTGCTCTGTCCAAAGCTGGGAGATTCAAACATGAATAAGGATGATAACTTTAATTAGCTAAAACAAATTAAATGTTTAAAATCCTGAAGCTCTTAATAATAGATTTTTTAAATCTCTAGCTTATCAGTTTGCACGTATACTGGGGATGCTGACTCATTATTTTGAATACTGGTGAGTAGGAAAGTACCTGAGACCTGCGCTACATGGTCTGAACTTGGATGAATGAATAGTTGACGGGAGATGGTTTTTCATTCAAGTAATAATTGAAAAGACATGATCTAATAGGAACATCACCCTTTTATTTCATGAAATAATAGATCTAGCAGTCATCAGCAACAGCTGCCAAATTCATAAAAAGGGAGAGAATCTCGCATTATGGGTCTTTTAATGGAAATGCCAAACTATTTACCAAGTAGTTTTGCCAGAAAAACAAAAGAAAGAAAGAAAGAAAGAAAAAGAAAAAGAAAGCTTCAATCCAATCAATATACAGGAAAAACAATAGAGGGCCCAATTAGAAATACCACAGGAATGAAAACTGCAAAACAGACCGAGGAAAATGCCTTAACACAAAGTGTAGGGATTCTTCAAAGGATGATTGCAAGTAGAAAAGAGTCAGACTGAGGTAGAAGCTGTAGAACAAGAGGGACTTAAATCGTCTGACCACCTGCTAACACGGAATCTGTTGAGTCCCTTTTTGAAAAATTACTTGTTTAAAAAGACTGAAAAAAAAATTGTGCGCGTTGGAAAATCCTTGTGGAGCCGATGATGTTAGAGAATTCTTGTTATTTTTCCATCTTGGTAATAGAGGTTATATTTTTAAAATCAGTTATCTTTCAGAGATCATCAAAAGTACTTACAGATGATATAAACATGATGCCTGGTGTTTTCTCCAAAATAATCTAGGAGGAAAGAAATGGAATAGTAAAAGACATACATTTTTGAGACTTTGGAAAAAAAAAGTTAAGTGGTGACTCCATACTGAACCTCACAGTCAAAGCATTCTGTGATAGACATACTTTTATCTGACAATGTGAATGTTACTTTTTTTTTGCATTATTATTATTATTGCTCAATATTTCATTGTAGCAATTGTCTGATTTCTTTTGTTCGTTCTTTAGGAGGATTTTGTTTCTAGTCTTTATCTTAAACATTGTTATTGTTATTAAATTTTATGTTAACTAGTGTGATGAAAATGTGTCAAACCGTCTATGAACCAAGTGTATGGTGCCCCACGATCATATTAATGTACACAGCTATGATTTAATTTAAAAAAATTAAGCCTTTTTAATTTTGTGAAGGCAAAAAGTGGAAACCAAATAAACACATGTACGTGTAGAGAGAAAATTTAAAAAAAATTTAAAAAGACATAAATGAATCTAGCTGGACATGAGCTGATAATTATGCAAGCTGAGTGCTGAGTATGTAGAGATACATCATATAATTTTGTCTTTTGTATATGTTTAAGTTTTTCATAATAAAAAGCTAAAAAAAAAAAAAAAGTGAAAAATAAATGCTAGCTTCAGTATTGAAAGCCCTGTTTAACTAGAACAAAAATCAAAAAAGAAGTGAGTGGTGCTGACAAAGGGGACAAGGAATAGCCAGTTCCTGTGTCCTCCATGGTTCCTCTTTGGGCAAAGCTCTGAAATTTTGCTCTATTTTGTACCATCTGCCTAAAAGAAGTGAGTGATACAAGTGGCTCATTCACAGGGTCTTGTGGAAAGTTAAATCCTTATAAAAACTCAAATAAATTTAATGTGTTATTTTTATTATCATTGCTACAGTTTGATGACCCTACAGCTCTATCAGTGCCTTCAGAGTCAAACAATATATAGAGAGATAGACAAGAGATATTTCTCTGCTCTTTTGAAAACCTGAGCGAATAAATCAGCCTTACCTACAAAAAGAGTGCGTGTATGTTGGCAATAGTTATCAAATACATATTAGAATTTGTTCCTAAAGAAGCTTTATATATCTTGAAATCATACTTTACCTTTATTTATAAGTGAAATGCACATTCATTTTCACTAAAAGTACTTCTCCCTTTAAAACAGGAAAAAAAAAAAAAAAAAGGAAGCAACTTAATTTCTTGAAATAGTTTTCACACATTATAGAGTATTAAATAGACTCCAGTTGATTTCTCCTCACCTGATTGTCTACATGTCAAGGTAAGTCCACTCAGTCCCACCTATAACTCACTCATTTCCCTAAACTTTAACGAACTGATTCTTCCAAATGCAACAATTATGCCCGTGTAGCTAAATCAATCATCCTTCATGAGGCACCGGCCTGCAATAACTTGTCTGGATCGGGAAGGCTAAGAATAATGGCCCATTAAGAACTGTGCTTTCCTAGTCACCAATGTATCATGCGGCTTACTGGCAAAGACCAAGTTTTTACTCATTCTTTGAGTAAGAAGGAAAATCTTAAGAGGGTCAATTTGCTAACAATTGCCTTGGAAACCTGCCCTTTCCCTTAAAGCCCCACAATGACACAACTGCTTATTTTTACTTCAGAACAATTATTTTAAATCAGGACCATACATTTAGGAGATTATTGACCCTGGAAATCTTTCATGAAAAAACAAACAAAATCATCTCAGACTATCAAACTTTAGATAGCATCAGCTTAGTAACCTAAAGCTGTTTTGAAATAAAGAAAACGTATCTTTGCAAAAAGTTAATGTTAAGTCACATCCAAAGTCTGGGGAGAGAGTAGCTAACTACATCAGGCAGGAGTCTACGTGATTTCTTTCTTCCTTGGCCTACAGCAGTGTATTTGAACTGATGATTCACCAAACTCGAACTTTAAATAAATAAATAAATATTCTCTGTGCTCCCTTGAACTTGGCCATTGGCGATATAAAAAATAAGCGCGTGACTTTAGAAAAGAGGCAAAGGTGAAAATGTTTTTTGTCGTCGTTCTTGTTGTCTTTTCTTTATGATTTTTTTTTTTTTTTTTTTACATGTGTCTTGTCTGTAAGAGATTCATCTCTAAGTTTCCTTCCACCCATGGAATACCATGTAATATAAACAGTGAACTTAAGACAATCACACTGCAGAAATGTAAAAATAAATCACTAAAAGAAGAATGGATTTGAGAACCGGCTGTGCTACTTTAGAAGTCCATTGGACAGTCAAGCCCTTTTCCCCCAGACAGCGCAAGACTTCAGTCTGTCGCGATAGCCTGTCTGGGGAACACTTTTCCCTTTGATGACTGTTTCATCTCCTGCAGGCTCACATGGCTCAGATGTAGCAGCGCAATGCCTGGAAGCATTTTCTCAGAGAGGCATTTATTTACGAAGAAGAGAGCTTAGGACACCCACAGGAACGGTTGGTAGGAGATTTTGCATTTCACCTGTGTATATTAGCCTGGTAGAATCCACGTTCCGTGTTTCTCCAACTGTTCTAGAGTGACAGTGACCTACATTTCGGCAGCCCTTCCTTCAGTTCAAACTCTTTAGCAAAAAGCAAATGCCTTCCCAATACCCGGCAAGA
This sequence comes from Loris lydekkerianus, assembly GCA_963574355.1. Lineage (NCBI taxonomy): Eukaryota > Metazoa > Chordata > Mammalia > Primates > Lorisidae > Loris > Loris lydekkerianus. The sequence continues at coordinate 32,982 of CAUYPK010126631.1, read as the reverse complement.
AAAAAAACAGACATTCCAAGATGACACAAGAGTAGCTTACATTTTTCCTTCCATTGTATAGTGAGCTCGATATATAGCTGAAGAAGAGGAACCATGAGATGAACGCCGCAGCAATGCAGAAGGCTTTCTGCAGTCACTGGGGGAGGAGATAGGCTTTTCAATAGCCTGTGTATTTTTTACTTAAGAATGAGCCCCATCCAAAGTTATTCTTTGTTAATAGCCATTGTTACACCCAGTGGATAGTGTTTTATCAAAAACTGCGTTCCTCTGCCATTGATGGGTGCTTTAAAATTGTTTTCAGAAGTGTTTCTTTACTTTCCCAATAAATTCTTTTTTTATATAAATTCATAAATAAAAAGTGACACACAGATGGTAAATATAGGACCATAATTTTGTGGGTGAGAAAGCTAAATCTCACGTGCAAGTGAGGGATTTTAGAAACCCAGCTGTTGATTCAGCTGCCACAGCAAAATTTCCCAAATGTGGTATTAGTGGTGGGTGCTAGGTGCTGCGCACACTCAACACTCCCCTTTTCCAAGAGTGACCTGAGATGAACTTAATTTGAAAATCAACTTGTTTACAAAGTGTCTGTTGCCTGAAGAGCAGGATTATGTCACTTTTCCATACTTTGGGCTCATGCAAACTCCAGGTAAACATCAACGGGGGTAAAAAATCACTTTTCCGAGTCACCAGAAAGGTGTATCATAACTGCTAGTAAGAAAGGTCATTCAGCAAAAATTCCTCAAGAGCATGAGGTTGGTGAGGGCAGGGATTTGTCTGTCTGTCTGACTCTCCATCCCTGTCTGTATTAACAATGCTTTAAAAGAGCCTGTCGGGTTTGTGAAGCTGGGAAATTTATTGCCTATTTTTAGGACAATTCAAAGATTTTTTTCACTGCCAAAGTTTGGTTTATTTCTGGATATAGCATCCCACTTGCCCCGCAGAAGCCTCACGCTCAGTGCATGAGAGATCTTGCTCTTTTTACTAACAGAAAGGAGGGAGAGAGAAATAATATTTTCCAAATTATTAATGATATACAACATTTCCATTTCTGAAGATATCTCCCCTTTGATTCCCCTCCTCAATCTGTTGTGAGTGACAGAAAAAAAAAAAAAAAAAATGTTGACCACAGGAAGGGAAAGAAACCAACTACCGTTCCTCTCTTGGAAAAACAGAATGTTGTTAAGTACATCACACCCTGCAGAATCCTGAGTAATGGGATTTGTGAGGCAGGTCAGTCTTGTGCAATATACTAAACTTGTTAGTTGCTCATTTGCTTGAGCTATGAGCCACGATGTGGTAAAGAGGTTTCTGTACGACTTTTTTAAATGAAATAAAAATTTAATAAAATATGATTTCTAAAAAATGGAAGTAGGTCTTGGGCATCCCTGAAGAGATATCAAATAAACTATTGTATTTATCAGTGAGTGAACAAAAACATGTCAATGTTGATGCAAACTATGAAAGAAAGTAAAAAGAAAAAAAAACTAGAGAAGAAAAAAAAAAATAGGAATGAGTAATAAGCTTACTCCATCTGCAGACAGGGAAGGCTTCCTGGAAGAGGTGACATTTAGCAAGGAACGAACTTTTCAATTGGAGGAGTAAGTTAAGAGCATGTCAGGAAGTGTAAGAATAATTTCAAAGGACTGCAATCAGGCCAGTGGTAGAAAACTTATTATTTTTGCACTAGTAAGTTCTTCCTAATTTGCAAATTTAGTGTAAAGATAGAAATTTCCCAGTTAATATTTCTGTCACTTAAACAATTCTTTTCTTTTTTTTTTTTTTTGCAGTTTTTGGCCGGGGCTGGGTTTGAACCCACCACCTTCAGCATATGGGACCAGTGCCCTACTCCTTTGAGCCACAGGCTGCGCCCCACTTAAACAATTCTTAAAGGTGTCCAAAGAACACAAAACATCCTTCTACAGTATCACTCAAGTTGTAAGAATCATAGTACTTACAGTGAAGACATATAAAAGGTTTAGTATTTGTCAGACACCATTTATGTGCATGCACGTATAAGCACCCGTGTTTATGGAATTTCTTCAATTTCAAAGTGTCCATATTCTCACAGCTGTGAAATATGAACGTTACGGTCAGTAGGGTTCTGTAAATAATTCACCACCGGCTGTCATGGCACGCTTGTCATCGTGTATGCTTTTATCTAGTTTGCTTCTTTATGACATAACTGGACAATTGCTCCTGTAAACATTTCAATCATTAAACCATTTTAGGAGTTTTCAAGAAAAGAATATTGAATCCTGATTGCTGTCTATCTCCCGAAAAGATCAGGAAAACATCTTCACCGAAATGTGTAGGTATGCCGTCTGCTCCTTGGAAGATAATTCCATAAACACTGGCCAGGCAGGGTGGCTCACACCTGTAGTCCTAGCACTCTGGGAGGCCAAGGCAGCTGGATTACTGGAGCTCACGAGTTCGAGACCAGTCTGAGCCAGAGTGAGACCCTGTCTCTACTAAAAATAAAAAAAAAAACTGAAGCAAGAGGATCACTTGAGACCAAGAGTTGGAGGTTGCTGTGAACTATGATGTCGCCATGGCACTCTACCCAGGGTGACAACTTGAAACTCTGTTTCAAAAAAAAAAGAGAAAAGAAATTCCATAAACACTGATGGAATAGTCCCTTTCCAAATGCTATGTCACAGCCGGGGGGTGGGTGGCTTATGCTTGTAATCCTAGCACTTTGGGAGCTGAGGTGAAAGGTTCACTTGAGGTCAGGTGTTTGAGACCAGCCTGAGCAATAGATTGTGACCCTGTCTTTACAAAAAATAGAAAAATTAGCTGGGGGTGACGGCATGGGACTGCAGTCCCAGCTGCTTGGGATCCCTTGATCCCAGGAGTTTGATGTTGTTGTGAGCTATTGTCTGAGTAGAGATTTTTCCAAGTTCTTGGTGATCACTGGAAGAAGAATTTCAGGACACACCATGTAAGACAAGTAAGTGACAGCTTTTATTGAAAGTGAAATATACTCTCAGGACAGAGAGCAGGCAGGCTCAAAAGAGACAGCTGCACTGGGGAAGGAGGAAGTGTTTTTAGATCTTTTGTAGTTTTACTGATTGAGAGGCAGAATATTCAAGGCCAAGGGGGTGACTTTTAAGAATTTGAATACCGGCCAAACTGCAGCATAAAAATAGCAGGGCATCGTGGCGGGCACCTGTAGTCCCAGCTACTCGGGAGGTTGAGGCAAGAGAATCACCTAAGCCCTAGAGCTGGAGGTTGCTGTGAGCTGTGACGCTACAGCACTCTACAGAGGGCGACAAAATGTGACTGTCTCTAAAAAAAGAATTTAAATAGCAATTCCTGAAATGGAATTCTCTCTCATTTCCATACTTTATATGGCTGTCTTGGAACAGCCATGGTGATTTCAAGGATAAAGAAATTTTAAAATCACCATGTAAATGATACTGGAATTAGCCAAAGTTCATGTAAGGTGACAGCTGACAAGCAGGTCAAAGCCGGTTCTTGTCTGTGGTATCAGCCCTTTTGCTCCTGGTTGTCTCAGATTTCAGCTCTGTCTCCTACCCTCCTATTTTAGCAGTATGGTAACACCACTGCGCTCCATCCTGGGCAACAGACGTGAAGCCCTGTCTTTAAAAAAATGCTATGTCACTAACGTTCTTTGTGGCACAGAACAGGAAATCATGTAGGAAAACATAGACGTCAATGACGGAGTCAAAGTGGAAGAGACGCAGACGTGTCAGATTAAATGTGAAGAAGTTTCATAACAGACATTAATAAACATAGTGCACTATAGCTCTGATTTTTATGTACTATTAGAATTGGGAAAAACTGTATAAATAGAGTTCTTTCAAAAATTAAAAAAAAAATTGAACCGATAAAAATAAACATGGGGCTTTTGTCATAGTATAATTGGCAACATATTTTTTTTCTTTCTTAATGTGGTTTAGTAACATCAGCATCTTAGATTCCATCAAATATGGTATATTTATTTAATTCTCGCAATGAAATAGGTAGTTTTTCTTCATTACATTTCCTTTGAAAGGTCAGAGTGATTCGTCAGTAGGGAAACAGGTGAGAGAGAGAAAGAAAATAATCAAAATATATCTAGTTCCTAAAAGCAGACATCTCACCCAGAAAAGCTGAGGAAGCTGAGAAAAGTCTGATCTTGGAGTGAATATTGACATGTCCATTACTATTGTGAAGCAGGAGCTTTAATGCCATGAACGAAGACACGTTTTGCTATTCACAGTGAACAAAACACTTCATATGAAGAGTGAATAGCAAGTCCTGGGTCTTACCTGAGTTTTCATCAAAGAGTATTGGAAGGTCTATCCTCTGGAGCAGTGGGATGAAAAGAACAGTAATAAAATACAAACAAATTTTGCTTTGGGCTGGGAGCATAGATTCAAGTGCCTGTCATCCTGGCACTTTGGGAGGTCAGAGCAAGAGCTATCGCTTAAAGCCAGGAGTTTGAGAGCAGCCTGAGCAACATAAGGAAAGATTTATTCTCTCTTGGGCAAAATTTAAAAATTAGCAGGGCATGATGAAAGGTGCTCAGGGGCTCAGAATTATAGTAGCCATCATGATACTGCTGCACTCCAGCCTGGGTAACACAGGGAGACCCTTTCTCAAAATCAATAAATCGATTGATTTGTTTTTATTATACTCTTAGAATTTTCTTTATTCAATGTACTCACAATATATAGAGTAAGTTCCTATTTTGAAGAAAATGCTAGGATAATTAGTATAGTTGGATTGCATGAGTTTTCTATATATATAAATACAGATGCAAAGATATATTTAGATAGATAAATTCTGTTATAGCCAATTGATATGTTATTATGAATTACCGACATTGTTTGAAAATTATCTCTCTGGCTGAATCCAGCCATTTAAAAGAATCTCTGAATACTAAACTTAGTTAGAAGTTAGAAGATAAATTTAAAGGTGATAGATGATAGATGATAGATGATAGAGAGATAGATGAGATAGATAGATAGATAGATAGATAGATAGATGATAGATAGATAAACAGATGATGGATAGACAGAGTTGTTTCTTCTCAAGAGTCCACATCCCCAAATTTCAGTTGTTGTAAGTTTTTAGGTAAAGCATAGTGACAATTCTGCAAAAAGCAATATGGATACAGAACCAGCCAGCAGGAAACCTCCTCTCCCCCAGTAGCATTTAGCAAATTAAGAGAAGTGTATTTTTTAGGGAAAGGGAATTTTGCTTGTTTGACTTTTATCCTTTACTTCCCCCATCCGTTGTGCAAACCGGTATTTGTGTAAAATTCCAAAGTATTTCTCTCTCAGAAACCAATGCCTTTGCCCCCGAGACCCATTGAGAACTCCTTCTAGAGCAGTTTGCTGGCTTGAGCCTAAGGGTGGAAGTCTTTGCTGTCAGTCTACTTGTTTACAAGGGAAAGAAAGAGGCAGTTCCCAGGCAGTTGTGGAATGAATCACTGTGCTGATGGCTCCCCGGCCCACTCTAACTTCTCACTCAAGTTGACTCTGACCTTGGAGCTTCCAGAGATCTACTGTATGTCTAGTGCCCAGGGCTGCAGCCCTCTCTCAGCCTATCTCTTTTCTCGGCCTTAATCTCCATTCTCTGTTAATTTTTTTTAACTTTTGTTGCTCCGAAGGAAACTTGTCTTCATTTCTGATAACAATATTGTTTCTTTGGGGTTTCCATTAAGGTTTTTCTGTAATTGCAGTAGAATCTTCAGAGGAGAGAAAACAGAAGCCTGAGTTTCGTATTCAGAGATTCTCTGGGTTCAGCCAAAGAGATAATTTTCAAACTGTAATGTCAGTAATTCATAATAACATATCAATCGGCTATAACAGAATTTGAATGATTATTTTCTAGAGCCAGATTAAATAATTCAAATATTTTAGCACTATTAATTTTTCTGTACAGAAATATTGGCATGAAATAGTTATCTTCTGTCTTCTAAGGACTGGAAGGAAATTTCAAATGTCTTTTCAATCTTTTGCTTACCTGACAACATACATTTTTTAATTTTTTTTTTTTTTAATCTTTTCCAAAAACCTAATAGAAGGGAACCTGATGGCTCAGGTGGGACCCAGGCGGGAACTGGGGCCATACCTTCTGTCTTTCTGGACACACGTCCTCTACATCGTGAATTTTTGTCTCCTGTTTACATGCGGCTCCTCCGGGTCAGGTTTCACATCTACTTAACTTACCACCTAACACGTCACAGGTGAAATTTTGTGTTTCCATTCATTCATTGTATTTTCTTCTGTCTCTGGAGAAGAGCGAACAGTCGGAAGCTAGAGGCACATCACGAGTGATGGACCAAAAATCTCAGTTCAAGGATTAATTCAGATGATCAGCTCTTCCTTAAACCTCTAAGACTCTTCCCTTTCCTTTATAATGAAATTAATAAGAATTTCCCAGGGAGTTGTGAGGCTCACCAGTGTATTAAACAACATAGAAAGCATTGAGGGTTGGGGATCGTGGTTCCCCAAATCCAGCTGGCCCAGTTTGATGACTCAGTGGAGCGCACAGGTCAACCGAGGCACGGAAGTACAGAAAGCAGAAGTGTGTGGAAACCGAGAGGACAGTGAAACTGGAGCAGCCCAGGTAGTGTGATTGGAAAGCAAAGGTAACTTCACACAGGCTTTACACAACAAAGAGAAATTTATTTAAGAAGGCAGAGAAAGCTTAGAGCACTTGCAAAGGGAGTAGTAAGTGGGCCTCACCTAGGGCAGTGTGGACATGTAAATATTTTCTTTCCCTCCCCTTGAAACTGTCTGTATCTCTCTCATTGGTCTCTCTGCACCTCTGGGCACCTGTGTCCTTTCCTATTGGTCATTGATTACCTAGGTTCCTCCATATCCACATTCTTTTCCCTTTGTGGTGAGAATTGCTGAGTCCCGATCGCACATTATGAGAGCAGGATGCTCCTGTGGGCCCTCCAGAATCCCGTATTCAACAGGCCAGGCCTTTTCCCCACCCTCCCGTGAAGCCGTTCCCTTTGCCCCTTCTCAGAAAGCATTATAAAATCTATATAAAACCTAGCTGTCATAAATGGAAAATGTCATCTTTTATGCTTAAGAGTTGACATCATCTGGCCATAAGCTTAATTTAATGTGAATTATAAACGTAAAAATATCCAGGCATTAATTCTTCCTCAATTTGAATATAACAAGGGCTTCACCACCTTAGAAAAAAATGCCTGTCATTTCCTGAAATTGATGGTTCTATTTTTTACTAGTAAGTCAAGTGGAAAGGTACACATACAATAGTCTAGACTGAAAAAGAGTTCTAAGTAACTCTTGATCAAACCAAGGGATTCACTTTCTCTAAAACAGTCTTTCAACCACTGAAAAGCAAACTTAGAGGTTCAAAAGTTCAGTTCAGCTAGGCACCCCAAAAACTTAGCTGTTGATCCAAATGTGATTTGAGCATGTATAATTAGACTCAAAATCTTATTACAACAGGATCACTGTCTGGTACCATTTCCATACGTCTTGCCTGAGTATAATGGTAACAGAGCGCCAGAAACATATGTAAAAGTAATTTATGAAAATTACCCGCATTTCTTTTTTTTTGAGGCAGAGCCTCAAGCTGACCCCTGGGTAGAGTGCTGTGGCATCACAGCTCACAGCAACCTCCAGCTTCTGGGCTCAAGCGATTCTCCTGCCTCCGCCTCCCAAGTAGCTGGGACTATAGGCGCCCGCTACAACACCCGGCTATTTTTTGGTTGCAGCCGTCGTTGTTGTTTGGCAGGCCCAGCCTGGGTTCGAACCTGCCAGATTAGGTGTACGTGGTTGGTGCCTTAGCTGCTTGAGCCACGGGCGCTGAGCCAATTACCCGCATTTGTATGAAATGTAGGACAAGACTTAAGCTGGATCATGCTCATGTATAAAGTTCAAATTATTATAAATGCATCCCATGTGCCAGTCCAAGGAGGCGAAAAATAAGTGATTCAGGTGACGGCTTTCTCTTAAACTAAATTGTGAAAGCAGATTAACACAGCCAAGCAAAGAAAGCCACCCATTGCTTCATACATAATTTTAAAAAATGAATTATTCCACATATAAAATACTGGAGATTGTGTGTGTGAAATACCAGTTTTTCTATAGACGAATAAAGATCTGCTTGGTCAAAGACTGTAAAATTCTTGAGGATACAAATGGTACTATATTTAAAAGATATTAGCTAATTTGGTGTTTTTATCTCCATTCGGGTGAAGATATCATATTTGCAGCTGTGAGATGTCCATTAATTCCCCCTCCTTTCCAAACAGGATTCTGTGGCACAGATAAGTGTTGCTATCAACCATTTTATTTTAAAGCACATATACAAAGAACACTGCCTTTAAAATCCCCTAAATACATCCAGTCTCTATGTGAACCACATCATTTTCTCATTCCCAAGAGAAAGTAGGAGTTTTTACTGCTGCTCTGTGCTGGGTTTTGTTGTTTTATGTTATCTCACTCATCCATCAAGTTTCTGATAAGACAGACAGTAGGCTCATGCGTGTAAATGATCAATGCTGTGAAAATACTCACGTATCTGTGCAGTGGAGAAAATAAATGCGAACACTGAGCCTGAAACTTGAAATCAGGCTTCATTTATTTATTTATTTATTTTGAGACAGAGTCTCACTATGTCGCTCTCAGTAGAGTGCTGTACTGTCACAGCTCACAGCAACCTCCAATTCTTGGGCAGAGTCTCACTATGTCGCTCTCAGTAGAGTGCTGTGCTGTCACAGCTCACAGCAACCTCCAACTCTTGGGCTCCAGTAATTCTCCTGCCTCAGCCTCCCAAGCAGCTGGGAGTCCAGGTGCCCACCACACGCCTGGCTGTTTTGTTGTTGTTGTTGTTGTTGTTGTTGTTGTTGTCATTGTTGTTTAGCTGGCCTGGGCAGGGTTCGAACCCCCCAGCCTTGGTGTATGTGGCCAGCCCCCTACCCACTGAGCTATGAGCACCACCAAGCTTCATTCTTTATTTTTGTTGGAACTATACTTGGGTATATGAACGCCAATGGCACTTTTATGTCTATGTGTTTGTACAACATCCAACTTACCCAACAAAAAAAGAAATAAGAGTGAGGAGGAAGGACAGAAGTGGAGGAAGGCGGAAGAGGAGAGGAGGGAAAGAGAGAAAAAGAGAGAGGAGGAGAATTCATGCACTTTGTCCAACTCAATGTGTTTGGCTAAATGTACCAATTAGCGTTGCACTCAACTACACGATAAAACAAGTAGGTTTATAGGGCTTAAAAAAAGACTGTAATTCTCTCTAACAGTCCAAGGTAGAGATGGCAATGCCACAGTTGTCAGATCTCCAAGTTATTTCTCCTTGTTATTTCAACATTGCTGCTGAGAGCTTTTATTTATTTATTTATTTATTTAGACAGAGTCTTATTCTGTTGCCCAGGCTAGCGTGCCAGGGCATCTACCTAACTCGCAGCAACCTCAGACTCCTCGGTTCAAGTGATCCTCCCACCTCAGCCTCCCAAGTAGCTAGAACTTTGAGTCCCATGACCAAACCCAGCTAATTTTTTTCTATTTTTGTAGATATGAAGGTCTTGCTCTTGCTCAGGCTGATCTCGAATTCTTGAGCTCAAGGGATCCTCCTGCCTCGGCCTCCCAGAGCGCTAGGATTACATGTGTGAGCCACCGTGCCAGGCCTCTTCTGAGATCTTAAATTTGCCTGCTTACTTGGGTGTCTAACATCTCAGGAAGTAAAATTTCCTATTAGATTTTAATTTGCATAAAATAAGGTCCATGACTATCTTATTTCAAAGAGCTTTCTTCACAAATCAAGTTTCCAAGGTTTCATCTGTCTATTTTGATTACCACCTAATGCAGTAATACTTCTTATTTGAGTTGGAAACTGAAAATAGGTCATCTCAGACTGTAATTTCATAAAGTGCTATCAACCAGAAGAAATATCATCTGTACTTAAATACTTTAGCCTTTTAGGCAATGAATGACAAATTAACTAGCTGACTCTTAAACATTTTGTTTCTGGATTATTTTACATAACTCAATCAAAAACTGTTTTTTCAGGCAGCGCCTGTGGCTCAAAGGAGTGGGGCACTAACCCCATACACCAGAAGTGGTGGGTTCAAACCCGGCCCCAACCAAAAACTGCAAAAAAAAAAAAAAAAAAAACCTGTTTTCTCTGCAAGCGATTTCAAAATGAGTACTTTTTCAAATAGAAATTTAACAAAGGAATGAAGAAATTCAAACTAGTTTTTACAAAATCATGTACGTAAAGCAAAATAATCGTGAATAGCAGAGAAATAACCTCATCTCGTGTAGTCTTAACGGAGGACGCACACTCTGCGTATATGAACACAGCTCGCTCTTAGAATCCGCTGATATAGGACGGTGCCTGGGGCTCAAAGGAGTAGGGGTTCAAAGCACCAGCCCCAAACGCCGGAGGTGGCAGGTTCAAACCCAGCCCCGGGGCCAAAATCTGCAAAAAAAAAAAAATTTATGTGTTCTACAAATCCTTCTCCATTTAATCATTCTTCCATATTATTCCAGCTATTAAAGTAGTTCAATATACTTTACATTCATAAATTTCACTTAAGGATGAGGAAATTACCAGGCCATTGCCATTTCTGACCCATCGCCTTCCTACCGTTCTGGGATGCAATTGGCTGCACCTGTCTCAGTGTATTGAAAAGGGACCCTACGTCTTAAGATAGTGGATACAGAGGCAGAAGCAGCTCGTGAGAGAGCACAAGAATGTCTCACTCTTAATTTCTACTCACATCAAAAACATGAAAAAATAGCCTAAAGACTAAACGTCATTTTGGTTTTCCACCAAATTAAATGTTTTCTTTATATCATCCCAGAAAGCATCAAATGTTATACTCAAAGTTTGCTTCAAGAAACTGTGAATTTTGGTTACTTGCCTTTATGAATGTTACCGTTTAAATCATCACCTCATCTTAGAACTTGTTTAATTATTTGAACTAGGCTGTTTTCAAGAAAATAAAAAAAAATTAATTTCCTTAACTCTTGAACACCATCTTTTAAGGAGACAGAACCAATTGTTGTTCATCCTCATTCCAAAAACTTCCTTCCTATTGCTATTTGGCTACATAAGATTTAAAAATAGCTAGGAGATCGTGTAAAAAACTGATGTTTTCTTTCTGTATTTTGATCACCAATGTCTTCTTAGCACAGTCCTAGAAATCGTGCTGGAGCAGAGGTCTTAATGTGGCACCTGTCAGGGACAGCCAGCCCCACCAATTAACAGCAAATCTTTTGTGCGGCTAAATCCTGGCAGCAGACCTATATTCCTGCAGAAAAGAGTCTCTAGAAATGAACTGCTTTTTCCTCAGAGGGCACGAGAAATGAACCTCTATATCAACAGAAAGACAATATTAAGCAGCTGCTCACCATCTCTTTCCAAAAGCACTTGATTTCTATAATAAACAGAATTAAATTGTGTCCATTCTGGTTCTAAACAACAGGACTGGGCTTAAAAATGTAGCCCAGGCACATAAAACACCATTATAAAATTCAGTCTCTATCATAAATAGGGTAGTCTAGGGAAATTTCAGATTGAAATCAAGAGCCAAAGCTTATTAACTAACCACTTTAAAAGGACATAGGCAAGTTTTGTTTTAATTTTTTTCTTTATTCTTATAAACCAAATTAAGAAAAAAATTACTTTTTGTTTGACAAAACAGTTGTGTGTCTTTTTTTTTTTATTTCCCTTGCCTTTCTAATTTGGATGAAGATAAAATTAAAATTGCTCTTCTTGTTGAAATGCCTAAACACGTCATCTGTGCCCAACACCTTTATTCTGTGTACCAGCCCCGTCAATTAAAACCCACAGGATTGGGAGATTCAGTGCTTTGCCCACTGAGCAGTCATTAAGCAGAGTGGAGAATTTCTTTTCTTTCCCGTGTAATCCCTGCTGATTACAGGAGTGTGTACAAACTCTGGTGAGAATAGCTGGATTAGTTCCACACTCCTTACACCTCCCCAAAGCCCTCGAGGCTCAGTCATTGTTCTGTTCCACGTGCCCTGAGGACACCAGAGCTGAGCCCTTGACTTACACCACACAGGACGAGATTCCCTTGGTCTATTTGTTTTAAGTACTCCTTCTTCAAAAAGTGAAAAGAACCAGAGGAAATCAGGGCAGAAAGCCCAGAAGAAATGTTTGAATGGCAGGAGGCCTGAAGGGCAGACATTGCTGGAAAGCTTCTCTGTTTTATTTTTCTTTAATTGTGAATAGATTCCACCCTAAACAACCAGAGAAATACAATAGTAATTTAAGCTTCTGAGGCTTCACAAACTTTATGCCTTTCAGTTTCCTAATCAGGTACAGAACCTGAAGGAGAATATTATTTTTAATGAGGTCTTAGACATTCCAAGACAAACACCATGCTGAAAAAGGGACAAGCTGATTAACTTGAACTTGAATAACCTGACCATTGAAAAGATTGGCTTTGATATGATCTAGTTGCTTAAATAGTTAAAAACTGTTTTAGGGGCTAATTCATTCAAAATATGTTGTATTTATTAACTACCTTGAGCTTGATTAGCAATGAGAACAAATCATAACAAACATTTCTAAGATTGTTTATTAAATATAAGTTTCCTTACACATACATGTACAAAATATATATGTTTGACTGGAGTACCCCCCCAAAAAAAAAAAATCTAAAAAGTATGTGTACTTTCTAGAACACTGAACAAAGAATAACAATAGTAGCCTCAAAGTATTAACAATTATTTTATTTTATTCTTTTATTTTTACTTTTTTGTAGAGACAGTCTTACTCTATCGCCCTCAGTAGAGTGCCCTGGCGTCACACAGCTCACCACAACCTCCAGCTCCTGGGCTTAGACGATTCTCTTGCCTCAGCTTCCCGAGTAGCTGGGACTACAGGTGTCCACCACAATGCCGGGCTAAACAATTATTTTAAATAAGTCAGAAATAACATTCCAAAAGTCACAATATATACTTCTTGACATTTTTTAGTGAAATTATGAATATTTTATCACTATTGGGATTAGGAGTAAAAAACTGTACCTTGAACTATTTTTTAAAAGAGAGAAAAATAGTCTCACAATATTTTCAGGGGGCGATGTTGAGAATCTCATAATCTATGATTCTTCTATAACAAAGATGTTTAGAAAATATTTGAAGTATAAAAATGTAGAGAAGCTGATATATATCACCTCTAACACGTGAGTTATATATATCTCACATGTTATTTATCACTTGATACATCTTTTATGTTAATTGGTCAGTGGGAACTTCTCAGGAGACCACAGGTAAATTAATGGATGAATGAATTCAGTTAATGGTGAAAGGTTACTAATACGCCTCAATTTATGGCTGGATACATCAGGTAACATGCAGTACCAGATGACAGCTCTTCCTGCAAATTACACTCTAGAGTGGATGCTTCTGTGTGCTCACGGCCTACTTTGCCAGGGAGGCTTGGAAAGTAAATTGCCGGCATCTTCTCTGGGGAGGTAGGACTTATGAGACAGAAAATTCTTCCAAACAGGCGAAGCAGTATTCAAAATGTAGTGAATAGCCGCTAAGTATGAAAAATGATAGTTCCAGCGTACTCATGGATTTCCAAAACAAATAGAATTAGCATCCTAATGTAAGGTATTAGAGGCTAAGAATAAAATACGAGCATATTATAAACTTTTCTGAAAAAGATTGGAGTAAAGAAAAAGAAAAAGAAAAGAAAAAAAAAAGAAGTGGGGGAAAAAAACTGCCTGATCTGAGCTACTCCATTCCAAGGGAGTTCCAAAAATTCACTGAGAGAGTAATTCATTTAACGCATTTTTTTATTTACAGCCTATTACATGGTGGCTTCAGCGCCAAGCACTGAGATTACAAGACTGAGCTTGTATTCTGGTGGAGAAGCTTAAAGAATCAAATAATTTAAAGTCAGAATTTTATGACAGACTAGTGCCATGACAGGATCTTAGGTGTGCCAGGAAAATTCTTAGAGATCATTAACTAAATGGTTTTTGAAAGAAGTTAAAAGCACAGTCAGTACAGTCTCTCTCTCTCTCTCTTTTTTTTTTTTTTTTTTGATCAATGCAATTTCAAAAGTTAAAACTGCAGCAAAAGTGTAACTCTAGGTTCGAGTGTGTAAAAGTTACAAAATTTTAAAAAATACTGACAGACTCTCAAAGCACAGCCAAGCATTAAGCTCGTCCCAGAAATGAGGTAGCAATGTTGCTGAGGAAATAAAAGTCAGCAAAGACGGCAAAATCAAAGCAAAACAGTTATATTTTTCTGATATTTAAAAATCAGAATTCTGATATCATTGGAAAAATATGCTTTTTAAGGAATTATGCTTTACTAGTAATGAAAGAGCGTAAGGAGATGGCTGGTTCTTTCTGGCCTCTGAGGTATTTATTGCATTTGCTACTGCAGTGGCTATGAGCCAAAAATGGTGGAAACATAAAATGAAGATGACAGACTCATTGATTTTCTGGTCAACAAATCCCACGTTGCTGAAATGTTTCCAGGTCAGACTTCCATACACAGTTTAAAATGGTTTTTTTTCTGGCTAATGTCTATTAAAAGACACAGTATTAGTCATTACTCTTACTTATTATTATTTGTTTATGTTATATGCTTGAAAACTTTTTTTTTTTTTAATTTTAGATTACTATGAGGATTCCCGATGCTTAGGTTCCAATGTCTCATTGTTAGGTAAGGTCCCTGTTACAGTTGTGTCCCAACCCAGGAGATGCGCCACATACCTTCGCACTGTGCCCATTTGGCGAGAGCGTGCTGACCTTCCCTCCTCCCCTGCCTTTATTCCCCCTGCCCTCAATGTGAATTGAATTGAGTTTTCTCTTGTGTGGTTGTGTAGAGAACATTTTTTAAATGAAATCATGGTGATACAGGTTTCCCCCATTCAGGGCTGGACAGGGCCCCGTTTCCTAGGCCTAAACAAGCAGACTGCTTTTCCTCCAAACTTTATCCTCTGAGTACAGGCAAGATGGGAGAAAAGTGGTTTTTCCAGCATTTCATGTAAGCTGGGCCTGCTGTGGAATGGCCTTCCTGCCACTTTTGCCTGTGCTGCTCCAATTTTATTTCCAGTCTCCACTTGTTTTTATTATCAATTACTGCCATGCCTCAGTTGAATCTTGCAGCTCTGCTGAGTAAAGGAAATTCTCTGTCCCAAAGTTTGGATCCTACTGGACCCACCATCAGGAGATAAGGAACAGCCTCAATTAAGGCCTTAATTAAATTTACAAAGCAGGTGAGTCACAAGGTTTGCAGTTACTGAGGCAATTCCTGTGGCAGTGTTAGCTTGGAGCCGGTGGGCTTGGGGTGCACAGGAGAGACATCCGCAGTGGTGTGGCCAAGCCAGTGCCTGTCTTGCCCCAGCCCTGACTGCAGGCAGCACGGCTGAGGGAGAATCTTCTTTTATTTAAGAAAAGGAAAGAGCTCAGAGGACTTTGTTTTGCTACTAAGTATCAGCTGAGTCACAGTAAAATTAAGTACCAAGCAGAACCCTATGGTGGCTAAGTCTAGGCCTGAGCTCCTAGATGGCATTTCTGAACCCACCCTGGGCAAGAAGGAAACCTGCTGCCTTAAAGAGAGGGACCTGTCCAGGCAGTATTTAACACCTGCGACTAAGGAGCCCATGAGTTCTGAGTGCACATCAGTGGTTGCCAAGGAGCAGTCACCACTGGCTTTGGTTGAGCCTGGGCTGGCCTCAGGTGTGACCTGGCACTGGTGGCCACAAGAGTGTGCCCAGTGACCCCTGCCCCTACATCAGCAGCCCAATTCAGAGAGTGAGAGACTTTGCCTGGTAGTCTAGGAAATTCTTTTGTATCTTACCTAAGTCCCCCAAGGTGGTATCACCAGGAATGTGCACGAGTCTCGTCGTTATTAGTCTTGGAGGACCCCAGAGCTCATGTGGCTGTAGTGATCAAAGACTTAGACGATAATACCCGATTCCATTAGAGTATCTGGATAGCCTTTTCAAGAAGGATGGGATTAAAAAAGCCCAGACTGCAAAGATTAAAATAAATTCCTACCTCTCCAATGCCCAGACATTAACTAACATCCATAAGCACCAAGAACATCCAGGAAGACATGACCTCAACAAATGAACTAAATAAGTTATCAGTGACTAGTCCTGGAGTGAGGAAGATAGGAGACCTTTCAGGCAAAAAATTCAAAATAGCTGTCCTGAAGAAGGTCAAGGAACT
This sequence comes from Loris lydekkerianus, assembly GCA_963574355.1. NCBI lineage: Eukaryota > Metazoa > Chordata > Mammalia > Primates > Lorisidae > Loris > Loris lydekkerianus. The sequence goes on along the minus strand of CAUYPK010126631.1, from coordinate 16,802 downwards.
TCAAGACAGCACAGAGATAGAATTCAGAAGCTTGTCAGAGAAATTTAACAAAGAGGTTAAAATAATTAAAAAAGCAGAAATTCTACAGCTTTTGAATTCAATTCACAAATTGAGTAGTGCATCAGTTTCTCAAGAGCAGAATTGATCACACAGAAGAGAGTATTAATGAACTTGAAAATAGGCTACCTGAAAAGAGAGTCAGAAGAGAAAAAACAATAAATAAGAATGAAGCATTCCTGTCATACCGAGCAAATAGCTTCAAAAATATCAAATCTAAGAGTTCCTGGCTTTCACGAGGAGATAGAGAGGTTAAAGTAGAAAATTTATTCAAAGAAACAGTAGCAGAAAACTCTCCAAACCCAGAGAAAGACATCAATATTCAAGTACAAGGAGGTCATAGAATACCAAGCAGATTTAACCCAAACAAGACTACCTCAAGGCATTTAATAATCCAGCTCCCAGAGTTCACAGGTTAAAGACAAACTCCTAAAGGAATCAAGAAAAGGAAAAAAATATATAAATACATAGATGATGGATGGATAGATAGATAGATAATGGTTGGATAGAGAGATAACTGATGGATGGTAGAGAGACAGATGATGGATGGATGGATAGATAGATAGATAGATAGATAGATAGATAGATAGATAGATAATGGATGGATAGATAAATGATGGGTGGTAGAGAGACAGATGATGGATGAATGGATGGATAGCTAGATAATGGATGGATGGATAGATAGATAGATAGATAGATAATGGATGGATAGATAAATGATGGATGGTAGAGAGACAGATGATGGATGGATGGATGGATGGATGGATGGATGGATGGACGGATGGATGAATGAATAGATAATGGATGGATAGATAAATGATGGATGGTAGAGAGACAGATGATGGATGAATGGATGGATAGGTAGATAATGGATGGATAGAGAGATAAATGATGGATGGTAGAGAGACAGATGATGGATGGATGGATGGATGGATGGATGGATGGATGGATGGATGGATAGATAATGGATGGATGGATGGATGGATAGATAGATAGATAGATAGATAGATAATGGATGGATAGAGAGATAAATGATGGATGGTAGAGAGACAGATGATGGATGGATGGGTAGATAGATAGATAATGGTTGGATAGAGAGATAAATGGTGGATGAATAGAGAGACAGATAGATGATGGTTAGAGATAGATGAATAGAGGATAGATGATGGATAAATGGATGGATAGATAGGTAGACAGATAGGTAGATAAAGGAGCTCCAGTATGTCTAGCAGCAGACTTCTTAAGGAAATCTCACTGGTCAGGAGGGAGGGCATGCTATGTTATATATAAAACACTGGAGAAAAAGAATCCTAGTCCTATAATACTATATCCCACAAAGATAGTCTTTAAACATGAAGAAGAAAAAAATAATATCCCAATTAAAAAAAAAAAGCTGACAGATTTCATCAACACCATTTCTTATAAGAAATGCTAAAAGAAGGGGCGGTGCCTGTGTCTCAAATGGGTAGGGTGCCGGCCCCATATGCTGGAGGTGGTGGGTTCAAACCCAGCACTAGCCAAAAACTGAAAAGAAAAAAAGAAAGAAAAGAAAAAAGAAATGCTAAAAGAAGCTCTTTAACCTGAAAGAAAAGGATGTTGATGAACAATAATAGTTATGCAACTAGTCTAAAGGTATACAACTCACTGGCAGCAGTAATGGTACAAATACAGAGCACTCCATTGCTATAATTATGACATATAAACCTCTTATATTTTCAGAAGGGAGACAAAAAGACAAACCTATCAAATATAACTGCAACAGCTCTCTGAGAGACAGTATCAAAAGATATGGATGGAAACAACAAAAAGTTAAAAATCTGGGGTCTGAGGATGTATAAAGGGTAAAATATCTGTTAGATTTCTCTGTGCTTGTTTATGTGTTTTTGATTATTTGTTTGTAATCAGAGTTGTCATATGTTTAAAATAATTGACTATAAAATGTTTTTTGCAAGCCACATGGTAGCTCCAAATCAAAAACCTACAACAAATAAACAAAAATTAAGAGCAAGAAATGTAAACACACACCACCAGAGAAAATCACTTTTAAAAAAGGAAGACATGGAGGAAGGAAGAAAGAGAGGGCCACAAAACAACCAGAAATCAAATAACAACACTGCAGAGGTACACAGTGACAACAGTGAATGTGAATGGTGTTAACTCTCCATCAGGAGACACAAAGTGACTTAATTTATTTTTTAAAGCTAACTATATGCTGTCTACCTAAAACACACTTCATCTATAAAGACACATATAAGTTGGAAATAAAAGTATAGAAAAAGATATTCCATACCAAAAGAGGAAACCAAAAAAAAATAGACTAGCTATGCTAGATAGAATCAGATAAAATAGATTTTAAGACAAAACCTGTGAAAAGAGACAGAGAGGGTTATTATATAATGAAAAATGGGTCAATTGAGCAATGGGATATAACAATTCTAAATATATATGCACCCAACACTGGAACACTCAGATACATAAAGCAAATACTATCGGAGATAAAGAGAGAGCTAGACCCAAATACAATAATTGTTAGAGACCTCAAGACTCCATCTTCAGCACTGGACAGATCAGACAGAAAATCAACAATGAAACATTGGACTTAATCTTAAATATACAGCAAATGGACCTCATAGATATTTATGGAACATTTCATCCAACAGCTACAGAATTTATGTTCTTCTCTCCAGCTCATGGATTATTCTCAAGGATAGAACATATGCTAGGTCACAAAACAAGTCTCAAAAAATCAGAAATACTGAAATCACACCACATATTTTCTCTGCTCACAATGAAATAAGGTTAGGAATTAATAACAAGGGGAACACTGGAAAACATACGAACACATAGGAATTAAACAATATGCTCCCAAATGACCAGTACATTAATGATGAGATGAAGGGGGAAATTTAAACATTTCTCAAAACAAATGAAAACACAACATTTCAAAACCTACAGGACGCAGTGTGGAGAAGAAAATTTATAGCAATAAGTGTCTACATCAAAAACCTAGAAAAGCCTCAATAAACAGCCTAATGATGTGTGTCAAGGGACTGGATAAATAAGAGCAGATCAAACCCAAATTAGTTTAAAAGAAAAAAAAAAGAAATTATAAAGATCAGAGCAGACATAAATGAAATTAAAACAAACAAAAAAACCAATATCAATGAAACAAAAAGTTGGTCTTTTGATAAGATAAAGTAGACACATCATTGTTCTTACTAATGTAGAAAAAAAGGAAGAAGACCCAAATAAATAAAATCAGACCTGAAAAATAAGACATTATATCTAATACTACAAAAAAATGAAAGGATCATTAGGGACTACTATAAACTAATAAATTAGAAAACCAAAAGAAATAGATCAATTCTCACACAGATGGAACCTACCAAATTGAACCAGGAAGAAATCCAAAACCCAAGTAAAGTAATAACCAATAGTAAGATAGAAGTAGTAATGAAAAGTGTTTAATCAAAGATAAGCCTGAACCTAGTGGAATCACTGCTAAATTATACCAAGCATTCAAAGAACAACTGGTATCAATCCTACTTAAATTATTCCAGAAATTTGAGGAGGAAGGGATACACCAAAACTCATTCTATGAGACCAGTATCACCCTATTATTAAGGCCAAAAACAAAACAAAAAAACAAACAAACAAAAAAAAAAAAACACTAGGTCAATATCTCTGATGAACATAGATGCAAAAACCTTCAACAAAATACTAGCAAAGTAAACGCAACAACAAACTAAAAGAGAGTATTCATCATGAACAAATGGGATTCATCCCAGGAGTGTAAGGATGTTTCGACACGTACAAATAAATCAGTGTGGTACAGCCTACCAACAGAATGTGAGACAAAAACTATATCATCATTTCAATTGATGCTGAAAGAGTAGTCAATAATATTCAACATCCCAGCCTGATAAAAAATTTCAAAAAAACTAGATATAGAAGGAATTTAACTCAAGAAGAGAAAAGCTAGACATGGACTGGATGAGGGAAAACTGAGAGCCTTTAGAACCTCTAAGATTTAGAACAAAATAAGGATGCCCGCTACCACCACTGCTATTCAGCATAGTAGTAAAGTTCTAGCTGGAGAAATCAGAGGAAAGAAAGAAAGAAAGGCCATTCCAATTGGAAAAGAGAAAGTCGAAGTATCCTTGTTTGCAGATGACAGGAACCTATATCTAGAGAAGCCTAAAATTCCTCTCAAAAACTATTAGAACTTTTTTTTTATTAAGTCTTTTGCGCATAGATCATAAATACATTTATGCCAATTTCAGTGTGTTGATTATTTGCACAAATTGGAGTGTTTACATCATAGTAATCAACATAGCTTTCACCTCATTTACCCAATTATAGCATTAGGGCATTTGTGTTGTACACATGATAGATCCAACTTGTACTTGCAATGTGCTCCATAGGTGTGGTCCCCCTACTGTCCCCTACTACCCCTCCCACCCCCTCCCCATCCCTCTCCCTCCCCTTCCCTTCTTCATCTTAGGCTAAAATTGTGTTTCATTTTTCATATGCAAGTGTGAGTTATTATAAATTGCTGTCACAGTAGTACTGAGTACATTGGATACTTTCTTTTTTTTCATTCCTGAGATACTTTACTAAGAAGAATATTTTCCAGCTCCATCCATGTAAACATAAAAGAGGTAAAGAACTTGTAAACAAACTAAGTAAAGTTACAGAATACAAAAGGTGTTGCCTGTGGCTCCAGGAGTAGGGCACTGGCCCTATATCCTGGAGGTGGTGGGTTCAAACCTGCTCCTGGCCAAAAACTGCAAAAAAAAAAAAAAAAAAAAAAAGTCCGCATACAAAGATCAGTAACATTTTTACCTGCCAACAGTAAACAATCTGAAAAAAATGAACCAAGTAAGTATAATTTTAATTATACTATACCATACTATATATGGTATGCCATACAATTATACCATACAATTATACTATACCATACTATAAATGGTATAATATAATTAAAAATAACTACAAATAAAATAAAATAAAATATCTAGGAATATCCTTAACCAGAGAAATGCAAGATTTCTATGATGAAAATGATAAAATACTTATGAAAAAAATTGAAGAGGACACACAAAAAATAGAAAGATATTCCATCCTTGTGAATTGGAAGAATAAACTAAGTGAAAATATCCATATTACCCAAAGCAATCTACAGATTCAATGCAATACTCACCAAAATACCAATGACGTTGCTCATGGAAATAGAAAAAAAAAAAAAATACTAAAATTTACTTTGGAACCACAAAAGACCCAGAATAGCCAAAAAGTCCTGAGAATAAAGAAGAAAACTGGAGGAATCATATTACCTGACTTCAAGTTATACTGAAGAGCTACAGTAACTAAAACAGCATGATATTGGCCTAATAGATACACAGACCAATGGAACAGGGTAGAGAGCCTCGAAATAAATCCACATATCAATAGTGAACTTGCCTTACACAAAAGTGCCAAGAACATATAGTGTGGGAAAGACAATTTCTTCAATAAATGGTGTTCAGAAAATTGGATATGCGTATGCAGAAGAAAGAAACTAGACCCTTATCTCTTGCCGTAAACAAAAATCAAATCTAAATGGATTAAATGCTTAAATCTGGGACCCAAAACTAGGAAACTACTGAACAAAAACATTGGGGAAAGACTTCAGAATATTGGTCTAGGTAGAGGCTTCTTGAGTAATACCCCCAAAGCACAGGCAAGCAGAGAATATGTGGACGAACTGGATCGCAGCAAACTAAAATCCTTCTGCAGAGCAAAGGATACAACCAATAAAGTAAAGAGGCAACCCACAGAGTGGGATCCACCACCGACAAGCTACCTACCTGACACAGATTAGTAATTAGACTCTCTAAGGAGCACCAAAAACTCAATACAAAAAAGCCAAATAATCCAATTAAAAATGAACAAGAGATCTGAACAGACACTTCTGAAAAGAAAACAAATGTCCAACAGGTGTATGAAAACTGTTCAACATCATTAGTCACCAGAGAAATGCAAATCAAAATTACAACAAGATATCTTCCCACCCCAACTACAGTGTCTTTCATCCAAAAGAGAAGCAATAAGGACTGTTGTTGAGCATTTAGAGAAGGGGGGGGGGCTCACCCACTGGAAATGTAAATTAGTGCAACCACTATGCAAAACAGTGGGCAGGTTGCTCAACAAACTAAAAATAGAGCTTCCATAGGATCCAGCAATCTCACTGTCTGGTGTACACCCCAAAGAACAGAATTCCACCCAACAAAAAGATAACTGCACTCCCAAGTTTATCACAGCACTTACAACTGCCAAGACATTGAATCAGCCTAAGATCCGGATGAATGGATGGTGTAGTTCATATGCACAATGCAAAATTACACAGCTGCAAAAAATGAAATTCTTCCATTTGCGGATGAAACTAGAGAGTATTAGTTAAATTAAATAAGCCAACTGCAGAAAGGCATATTTCACATGTTCTCTCATAGGTGTAAGATAAAAACTAAAAACAATCGATCTCATGGAGGCAGAGATTAGAATGATGGTTATTAAGAAATGGGATGAGTGGGGTTTAAAGTGTGGATGGTTAATGGAAAAATATAGTCAAGTGGAATGAGGAATATTTGATAGCACAACTAAGTGACTGTAATCAATAATTAATTAGGCTATACTTTAAAAGAACAAAAAGACTGGAATCTTTAGTTTTCTCTAGATATAAGTTTCCATCATCTGCACACAAGGATAATTTGATTTATTCCTTTCTAATTTGAATGCACTCCTTCTTTCTCTTTTCTTTCTTTCTTTCTTTCTTTCTTTCTTTCTTTCTGTCTTTGTGTCTTTCTTTCTTTTCTTTTTCTTTCCCTTCCTTCCTTCCTTCCTTCCTTCCTTCCTTCCTTCCTTCCTTCCTTCCTTCCTTCCTTTCTCCCTCCCTCCCTCCCTCCCTCCCTTCCTTCCTTTCTCCTGACTTCTCTAGCCACAACTTTCAGTACTATGTTGTACATGATGTGTTTAGATTCAATAGTATAAGTGATATTGGCCCTGGTTCATAGTAAATTAAATGTACCTAACACAAAGAAATGTTAAATGCTTGAGGTAATGGATACCCCAGTTTCTCTCATCTGGTTAATTCGATATGCCTGTATCAAAACACCACAGGTACCCTGTAAAGATCTGCAACTATTATGTACATGTAATAATAAAAAATAAAAATATACTTTTTTAATTTACTGTAAACCAGACCCAATATCACTTATTCTATAGAATCTAATACATCGTGTACAACTTTCCTGCCATGAAAATGACAAAACTGCTTCAGTTGAATGGAAAACCTGTATAATTTACACGTGTCCAATTCAATGTGGATAGTCAACATCTGGTTTGGAGAATTATATGTACATTCAAAAGACAGCAGTTTTAAAAATTAGTCCTCTTTTCATAAAAAATGACATGATGCATTATTTGAAAGCAAAACTCGCCCTCCAACGTCTCTTCATTTCTATCCAGTATTGGCCAGCTTAGTCATCAATTTGGGAGCTGAAATCTCTCTTCCACTCTCCAGTTATTTTTCATAATGCTCCAACGTGTTAAAGACTGTTTTGAAGACTAAACTTTAGTATGAATGTCTTTCTTCTCTGAGTCAAAAATCAAAGTGAAACTCAACTCTATAGCAAAATACAGAAATGGCTCAACTGAATGTGAGTGTGAGCCAGGGAGGAAAACAGGCATCACCCGTATCCTATGCTACTCAGTGAAATTGAAATGAACAATCAACTGAATGAAAAAAGCACAGAAGCAAAGATGGCGCCCAGCCAGAGAGCTAGTAAAGGGAAGGTTGTAATTAAGCAGGCACCTAGTGGGTTAGAGGAAATCAGACTGCAGCCACCGTGCTCCTGCCCCAGACCGGGGTGCTTTTTAACTCAAAATAGTCAACAGCCTACCCAGAGAGCTCTAATTATATATTCTTAATTTTATTTCACAGGGCGTGATTGCAAACAAGATAGAATCAACAAAATTTGAGAAAAGTGCCTGCTATCAATGATAGTGAGTTTAATAAAGTATATCTACACAGAAAAACTTACCGGATGTTAACTTAAAGGTTGGATTGTCTATTTAATTCCAGTCATGTGGCATTCGGTCAAGCCTCCCAGATAAAAATCAAAAGGTAAATATGTGAAGAATTTCATTGCCAGAATCCTGCGTAAGAAACATCTGGCATCATGATCCTAAAATAACATAGAGAGAGAGCAAATGCCTTGAGCTGAACAAATAAATTGAAAGCATCTCAAGCTGGAGCATTTACATTTTGAATTAACTCAGTTTCATCAGAAGCCTTCATTGAGGGCCAGCTTTCAGGAAATATACCATGCAAAGGAAGTCTGTGGAAGACTCATCTCTTAGCTCCCTGTTTCTTTTATGCACTTCACCCTTCACAACCAGCCCTGCCACCACCATCTGTCTGTCCCGCCCAGTTTTCTGCTTACCACGGGCTCTCCTAACCCCGGGTCCTCAGAATGGCCCAGTTCACGTCTTCGTGCCAAAAGCAATCTGACGACTTACGTCCCAGTCACTAAACAATGTCTTATGTGCTATTCATTCTAAAGCACAGCCACTTATATCAAGTGGCGTTGCAACTCTAGATTGGCTGGGAAAGGTAATTACACCAAGGTCTTCAGGAGATTGGAGAACAGCGCTCTGGGTGCTGTTGATCCCTGAGTCTTTACTTAGTTTGTGCTTGCGTCCAGCAGTAGCATAAGAACTTTTTTAAAGAATTAACTAATTTAATCCTGACGACAATTCTGCAGATTAAGTACAGTTTATCCCATTTTGAAGCTAATTGAAATGAAACATTGAGAGGCTGGTAGTTACATGTTGGAGCCAGGATTTGAGCCTAGGTATAAGCTTGGTGGCAAGTGTCATGTTCTTAAATATATCTACTGCCTTTCTTTCACTTCGCAAGACACAAGTAACATAGCACTATTGTATAAATGTTTCTTTTCTTTCTATCTTTCTTTTTTTTTTTTTAAGAGACAGAGTCTCACTTAATCACCCTTGGTAGGGCGCTGTGGTGTCACAGCTCACAGCAACCTCCAGTTCTTGGGCTTAGGCAATTCTCTAGTCTCAGCCTCCCAAGTAGCTGGGACTACAGGAGCCCACCACAGTGACAGGCTGTCTTTTTGTTGCAGTTTGGCTGGGCCGGCTTTGAACCTGCCACCCTCAGTATGTGGGGCTGACGCCCTACTCACTGAGCCACACGCGCCACCCTTATATAAATGTTTTATCAAATCTGTTGTATACTGGAAGACAATTACTGCAAAAGAAAAATATGAAGATCAAAAATCTTACTATCCTTTCTTTGTTCTCCAGTTTCTCACACTGTTGTTCCTCTTTCAGAGCCACGCTGTCCCACTTGCCCTCCTCTTTGAAATCTTCAGGGCAACCCGACATCCTCCCCCCAAGCTGTTGTGGAGGAGAGGACAACTCCAACTTCCTGCTACTGTCTCAATAGAGAATATCTAGTTATTTTTTCTCACCTTTCCACAGTAGCCTGAGCTTTGAGCTTCATAACCAAAGAGTCTAATATTCTGAGTTTATTCTTAGAAAATTCATTTATCCCTGAATAATTGTACTTTTTCCTCTACAATGAGGATGTGACTACAGTTGGATTTTGTCATTTTTCTTCCATTGCTTGTATTTTTCAAAACCAATATACTATTCTTGGAATTAGAAATTTTTTTTCTAAGATCATAAAGCTTTATTTATGATGAATCATTAAAGTGACAATATAGAAATCGATAGTTTTTTAGACACTAAAACATAACACAATGCTGTATTTGAGGACTCAAATAGTACAGGCTACTTTCTACTTTTCTTTACTGAATAAATGAAGGATTCCACTATAAATTTCAATGGAATCATATCTGTTAGGCATTGAAATATTAGGATGGCAAAGATGAACCAAAAATAATGCTACCAACATAAATTATTTTAATATAATAATTATAAAATATTCATTGATAATCTACTATGTAATCATTTGGACTATGATCATTTAAAATGTTTTTCACTTTTTAAATTACTAATTCAGAATTAGATGGAAACTACAGATAAGGAAAACATACATATGCACATAAATATTCACAAAAGAATTTTGTATAAAATAACAGGAAGTGACCCACAGGAAGCCCGCTAGTCTTTAAATTTAAATAATAACATGCCATGTCAAAATTATTTTTAAGTGCGTATTTTGTATAGTTTATTAAACCTGTTTTTAACTAACGTTAAAGGGCAAACTTAGGTACATTAAAATTCTGAAGAGTTGATTTGAGCAAACAGTGATTCCTGAATCCAGCATCACCAGACCATCCGCGGTTGGGCTCCACAGCATAGGAAACATCTGTAAGGTGTTTGCCATGGAGGAAAGACAAAGACAACATTCCTGATTTGTCTAAGTGGAAATTCCCTAGGTAGAGGTTAGTGTGATGGTTTCTGTTCTCTAAAATGAAGTCTCCCTTTACTGTTTTTGTTGAGATGAGTGTCAGTTTGCTAACATAGAGAATCCAAGGCATTGAGACGGTCTCAGCCTACCGGCTTCTCAAAGTTTTTGTAATGCTAGGGAATGTCTTCTTAAATCTAAGATGTAGAGTTGAGTCTTGAACGACACAAATTTGAACTGCATGGGTCCACCTATAGCAAATGTTTGTTGACCATATGGGATACTTGAGTGATAGCATTGCCCACATGATTCAGGCCACTGTTCTCTTCCTCAGCTCCATAGGGCTGACTGCAGGGCTTAAGTGTGGACAGATTTTGGTATGCACAGAGGTCCTTCAAACAACTCCCCAAGTGTACTGACGGACTGCTGTATTACCGTATTCAATAAAATATGAGTCAATAAAATACTTTCCATTGGAAGATGAAAAAAATTATCCAATTTTAATTGTCTGATGGGATTGCTCGTAAGATGCCTCCAGATCTTAGGGATGTTAAAAATGCAAAAAAAGTGCATCATGTAATCAATTAATTAGGGTATGTTATTTTATTTTAGACTTGAGAAATTGCCCTTATGTAAAATAAATGAGCACATGAAACCTTAGGTTTCAGAGTCTCTGCCATTTCTCCCTATTATTTTCCAAGAACTGAACTGACTTTTCTTAAAAAAATTATACATTTGTGCCTAATTTTATTGTAGACCTGTTACTTCCAAAAGATTACTTTAACTTGGCTGATCATACCCTGCAAATGTCCAACCTCCTTCTTGCTTAAAATAATGTCTCAAGCCCTCAACCTACCCACTATACCACTTAAAACAAACTAAAGCAGGGGCCCAAGCAGCCTGTAATTTCTGGAATCAAACACTGATCTAAGAAGACATTGAATCCTACCTTGTGATATATTTCAACTAGTTTTTGTTTTCTGTATTTGTTTTCTTATTTATTTATTTTTCAGTTAGGAACTCAGGTGTGTAGTGGACCATTTGTACCCACTGTGATTTTTTTTGAGTCTGTCTGCCTTAATCGACTTTACGCTGATGTGAAAGCTTGCTGTATCCTCAATCCAAACATCTTCCTCAAACCTGTCCTGCCACTGTCCTTCCGATCCAGTTTTGTCAGAGGTATCAACAATGCCAACATATAACCATAGGGCTGGCAAGGCCTTCCATCTGGAAAGTCGTTTTTTGGATCTGCTTGTTCTTCCCCCTCATTTCCTGTGAAGATGTATTTCATATTATCATCTCTATTGACAGAAACCAAATGTCAAACGTCAGGGAGCCAAGAGGGAGCTGAAAAATATTGAAAACACTCAAGTATCAAAAATACGAAGTCTTTCCAACTTTCCACCAGTGACCAGAAAGAAATCGTAGGCAGAAGTGTTGATAGGAGTTACATTTGTTTTTGATTTCGTGTCTTTAATTTTTGACTAATGAGGTCCAACCAACTCATCAGATGTGTAAATAAAAGAAAAAAAAAGTCAGCCTTTAAAGATTTATAACCTTGAACAAAGAAGGACAGCATTTAATCAAACAATTACCTACGAACGTGTTTAGAAACCCATTAATATGGGATGGGGGCACTAGCTTTTTCTTACATATTGGAATAATGGCTGAGAGATTTTGACTTATCCAAGCAAAATGAAAACCTAGAAATGATAACCAAATTAATAAACGCAAAAAAGGGTTGCAGTGTATTAGCAATTAACTTGGACGATCAATGTCATTTGCAGACATGCTCATGTGTAGAGAAGCAAAAAGTTGAGCCGCTGGAAAAGCACATATCCCCACCAGAGGTTGAACACGACAATGCTCTGCTTTCTTATTTCAGCTTTCTCTATAAACAACTGTCTCCTCTTTGTGGTCCAGTTAGAGTCACATTGTTTTCATTTCCCTGCTCTATGTTGGTGCTTTTGCTGTTTAAAATGAACTCCAAGCATAATGCCATACTGCTAGCCAGTGTTTCTAAGAGTAAGAAGACTGTGATGTGCCTTACGGAGAAACTGTCTCTGTTAGATAAGCTTTGTTCAGGCATGAGTTATAGTGCTGTTGTCCACGAGTTCAACGTTATTGAATCAACAATATATGTTAGGTGTCTTTAAACAGAAGCATATGTAAGGGAAGGATATGTATTGAGTGGTTGATGACAATATGTGACCAGAAGATCACAGGAATCTAACCCTGTATTTTTCCTGGAGGAAACTGGTTAGTCATCACTAATTCAGTATTTTCAGTGACTTTACAGGACACAGTTACGGCAAATAACAAGAGTCAAGTATACACAGAGGTTGCCAAAACACGTACACACGTTTTAAGAGAGGAAAAGACTATTAAAATTGTAATACTCGGCATACACCAGTAATAAAAGGTGAATACAAATGACATTGAGAACCTCTTGTACTTGCAAGAGTCAAACACAATTTGACGACTACAAATTTAATAAAATTTTTGCCTCTTAAAATGGGTATACACTTTTTTGCACCTTCTATATACTTGTTATAGAATGACGAGTTCAGAGGACACCTGCTTTTGTTCAGTTTCCCTTTATCCAAAGCCTCTTCTTATTTGGGAGGAGAAAATGCCTTCATTGTTGAAATCTTGGTTGGAGTGCAAATTGCCAAGCAAAGGAGATCAGACAGTGTCTCTCCACATTCCTGGAAGGATAGTGCAGACACCTGCTCTGGGTTCAGCACATGCAATGCTGATACCCAGGACCCTGAATGTTGACCTTGGGATGTGAAGACACAAGTGTGTGTTGATTTGTTGCCTTTGGCAGCTGTTAGCAGTAGCAGTGTTTGGCCGTGGAAACCAGACCAGACAACTTTACACAGTGACCAGTTTCCTGCCCATTCTCTGAGCCTGATTCTTCAGTCTTCCCATCAATTCTGTGAGTGACACTTTCACGCATTTCCAACAGATTCCATTTCTTGTAAATTAGCCATGTCTTGTGTTTGTGGCTTACAAGCCAGAATCCAGACTGAAATTGCTACCCTGTTTCCCCGAAAATAAGACATCCTCCGAAAATAAGACCTACTTTCAGGAAAGATAAGACGTCCCCTGAAAATAAGACCTAGCACATCTTTGGGAGCAAAACTTAATATAAGACACTGTCTTATTTTCAGGGAAACAGGGTATCATACGCCATGACTTACGTCAAACTTGTCAAATTATATTTAAAACCTATATGTTATAATTTGGGATGTACTATGGAAAATAGAAAAGATGTGTGAAGTAAATATATTTCCCTTAAAGGGCTTATTACTTGTGACTCCCCTTTTTCCAATATTTAATCTAAATTATACCAGAGAGTATATTTTCAGTGATATAGTACATTTTGTAGTTAAAAAAAAAATGTAAAAGACATTTAAGATATTTTAAAGATTAATATGTCCTTGGTAAAACTATTAAATACATGCTTATGGCTTAGAGTTACCTAGAATGAGGACCTGGACTTAATAAATTATTCCATTAATAAATTGATTTTAATTTTCTCTCCCTTAGAAAGACCTCTCAAGAATTTTTATTTTTCTACAATCTTTCTGAAGTTTAGCATTGACATTTACTACTGCAGAAATATTTTAAAGTCATAAATGATAATTAAATTGACTTTCAACATCATCAAAAAGTATGTGTGTCAATACATATCTAATAAAACTATCACAGTTAATAAAACTAAACAAATATTCTATAGATGCTTCTTATAAATATAAATTTAAGAAGTTTGATAAACTCTGGATATTGGTTAGCCACACATAATTCAGTGTTTATAAGGGAAATTTTCCTACTATTATATACAGGCATGAAGCTTTTTGTTTTACACTTTCTTCCCTATTGGACGTCTTGCACATATAAAACCACAAACAATTTGCAGGTTTCTCATTAATTCTGTCATGACTTTTATAAATTTTTTGGTCCCATCATGCTTTGGGGTTTGTTTTGTTATTTTGTTTTCACATTTCATAACTATTGAATAACAAAACTGTTTTCACAGATTATATTTGGTTAGATATACTTGCAATTTCTCTCACTTCTTAAAAAAGAAGATTCCTGGTCTCACGTGTTGAAGTATTGAAAGCCTCAGGGGGAAAACATGAGATTTTTGTTACTTCCTAATGAAACCCAACCCTTAAGTGCAGTAAGAAATATTCTTCACATACCAGAACACAAATGTCAGACTCTGGAAGGGACAGTCCCAACTCCACCTGGGAAGCCCAAAGGGCACAGGCCAAAAGGAGCCTATTCACTGCCAAATGTGCATCCCTGGGTATTTGTGAACCAGTTGAGTGCATCAGGGTATCACAGAAGTAGGTGAGCATGCTGTCTACTCAAATTCTGTTAACTTTAGGGAGGAAATAGACCAACAATTAGACGGTGACCAGCACACTATAGAAGAGGGAAAAGCCAACGGGTCAAGACAATATTCTGCACCCTACCATCTATGCTTTCTAAAAAACTGCACCCCTTTTCTAAGACATTTTTAGCAACCTTTTCCTAGAAATATGTCCAAATTCCAACACTTAATTTTACATATTACGATATATAAAATCCTTTCAACTATCCCTTGATCTTATGAACAATTTTATAAAATAGTAGCTAAATAATGGTATTTATTCCCTGGACTGAGTAACCTACTACTTTTTCTATATCCCTGCACTAACTACCACAAAACATTTTTTTCTGCAAAAAATAGTAACAAAGAATGTATTCAACTTGGAATAAAATGTAATTCTCTGACACAATGTAGACTTAGAACTGTGAAACTAAATATTTTTTTTTCTACTGAATATTTATGATCCCTAATATAAAATTGAATCTCAGAACCATTGTGGCTGTGATATGGGGTTCCCTGGCTTAAGGCTGGACAGAGATCCCCTATTTTCTGGGTTTAGTAGGCTCAGAAATCAGCTTCCTCAGGCACTCCGACTCCGGACACAAACACGCTCATAATAAACAAGCTGACCAGTATCTCCTCTGGGTCATCACTCCTGCAGCAGGAAACAGCCTGAACAAGAGGCTTCTATTTCTGGAGCAAAGAACACAGCCAAGTGGATCATATTCAGGCACAAGGGCAGTTTTAAAATTAACTTCTCTGGGAGGTCAAGGGCGGTGGCTTGCTTGAGCCCAGGAGTTCAAGACCAAGCTGAGAAAGAGCTAAAAACAGAAAAACTAGCCTGATGTGCTGGCGCCTTGTAGTCCTAACTACTTAGGAGGGTGAGGCAAGAGGATCACTTGAGCCCAAGAGTTTGAGGTTACTGTGAGCTATGATGCCACAGCACTCTACCCAGGGTGACAGACTAAGACTCTGTCTCAAATAAATAAATAAATAAACGAACTCCTGCCCCTAAGCCCCTGATGCCAGACAGATGTGACTTCCCTTTCCCCAAGACACCCCTACTCCCCGGACAGGACAAACAGTACATAAACCCCTAGATAGAAGGCCCAAAGGGGCTGCTCACTCCAGAACCCCCCCATTTGCCTTACTGAAGGCTGTGACTTGCTTCCTCCCTTTATCTATCACTAAAATTAGTCCTTTCGCTTACTCCTGTGTTCTGTGGGTCCACTTTCTGAATCTCTGACGTCAAGGACCCAGCAGACAGAGAGACTCCAGCTGCAGCACTACCAACTTCTCCTTCACAGTTTGCAATAAGAAGCAGACGTTAGGTTAATGGGATAATAACTCCATTTGTACAGGAATAAAAGTACTATTGTTCTACAAGAAAACAAATCTAAAAAAAAATAATAGATAACTACTGACTTGCAATCAAAACTTTGTCTACCCAATACTTAGTGAAAATAAAATTTAGAGAATTGAAACTCAACTGTGCAAATTTATATTTATGTTCTTTTTCTATCTCAATAGCTTAACGGTACCTCATCTCCATCTTGAGATTACTTGATATTTTTTTACACTTGGAGAATGACTGATTTTTTAAATTATTACTAACACTCTCTAATACTTCTTTGGCTTCCCTAAACTCCCCTTTGAGCTGCTGCAAAGTCATCTCTGCCCTCTTAATTTCATTTACAACTTACTTCATTACCTGTAATGTACCATATATACTCGAGTATAAGCTGAGTTTTTTCGGCACAAAATTTGTGCCAAAAAACCCGAACGCGGCTTATACACGGGTCATACAGGTTATTTGATTCGGTGATTGTGATTTAGCTTGATTACCTGTTAAGCTACGGTTTTCTGCACTTTATTTAAAGTTTTAAAGTTGTTGTTGCTAGTTTACAGTTTTTCTTTAGCAATAAA
>CAUYPK010126630.1:0-13515 GCA_963574355.1 Loris lydekkerianus | reverse complement strand
TGTGCTGTGCTGTGATTGGCTGTGCCACATTATAAGAGTGGTGCTGGGGAGGACAAAGGAAAGAAGAAGAATCACCCGGGAGAAAAAGAATGCTGTGCTCCCAGCTCTCCTGCAATAAAGTCTTGTGAAGCCTTCGTTGGTGTCCTCGTCTCTGCTGGTCAGCGGCGTGGCGACACCGACACCGACAGAAACACAGTCCAAAACTCAATATCTATCAAAAAAAAAGCTTATGATGTATGTTTGGTGGTCTAGCGTTGGTATTGTTCATTATGGCCTCATGAATTTTGGTCAATTAATTACAGAGGATGTTTACTGCAGCCAACTGGCTGAAGTGATGGGGACGATGCTTGTAATCAAGCAACTGTGATTGGTCAATAGAAACAGGCCGATCTTTTGACAAGACAATACTTGACCACATGTTGCACAAACAATACTGCTCAAACTACAGAACTAGACTTGGAAATTCTTTGTCATCCACCATATTCACCAGACCTTGCACCAACTGACTATTGCCCTTCCAAGCTTTGGAACACTTCTTGAAAGGAAAAACATTCAGTTCTCAATAAACTGTGGAAAATGCCTTCCACAATTTCATCGCTCATTGCTCTCCAGGCTTCTTTGCTGCTGGCATAATAAAAAGCTATGATTAAGATGGTAAAATTGTGTAAAACTTTAATTAGACTGCTTCTTGTTTGAGATATGATAAACTAAAATTTTGTCTCAAAATCAGGCAAATCATATTTGATGACCTAATAATTTTGGTAGCATCAACTGGTTTTGTGTTGAAACAACCTTATACTTGGATTTAAAATAATCCCTTTATACAAATTATATCAGATATAATTTGAAAACTATTAACTAAATCTTCCTACTTAAAATATTTACCAAAATTATTTTGATATAGGGCTAAAATTTTCTCTAATATTAACTCTTTTAATTTTAAAATTCTTCACCTTTTACAAATATTCCTTCAGAGGGGTCACATATTTGGTCACTGTCAACCCATGCTCATCTTAGTTGAAACGAGTCACAATAGTTAACCAGTATCTAGCAGGCATGTGATAACAGAATCTTGGACTGATAAATTATGGAGTGAGGAGTGATTATTCTGGCTACCAGGAACCTCCTTTTCCTGAAACTGTGGCTCTGGAGTCCTAGGATATAATAAAAGACGGAAGAAGAAAAAGCCATTTTTATTCCTTATACCTTGAGTCAAGCAATGTTTCAGAGACAGAAAAACTGTCTTAAGAGTTGAAAGCTCCATAATTTACAACTTCACCCATCCTACTACACACACAGGGCTAGCAAGTAATGCAGCCAGGATTCAAACAAGAACTAACTAGCCTGAAAGTTTATGCTCTTTCCCCTGTCCCATGCTCCCTCCAACATCTAAGAATCTACTCAGATAACTACCTACTGAGAAAACATTGTGCTCTTTCTCCAAATCTAAACTTTAGCTCAGTAATCTGGTATTTTTAAGTTTAAAATCCCATGTGAAAAACATCCAAAGGTCAATATTCTTAGTATCTTTTGTATTTGAGTCAACAACCAAGTTCTGCATTGCCAAAGGCCTCACCATCAACACATTGTTCCTGGTATAGTCAGAAATTCACATGGGTGCCATACCTACCACACACCAGACACTCAGTCCTTGCAGAGATATGTTACTGCATTTATTCCCCATAGCAACCTAAAGAAGGCATGTTATCACCCTACAATTTCAGGTGAGAATTCTGAGATTCAATGAGAATAAAAAATTAGGTCCGGTTGAAAAATTAGAAGGTAACTAACAGATTTTCTTTTGTGAAAGCAAAGTTAATTCTTGAAATAACTCTTAGTAACTGATTTTCTGAATCCAAGCCGAAATTCAACAGTTTTGTAAATGTGTTCTGCTACAGACTTTTCCAGAAAAGTCTATTTAAATTTTGAAATAGGTTAGTACCTGCTTCCCATAAACATCAAAGCGGCCCAGAGGCAACTGGTGAGACAAAAACCTTTCTTTTCCCAGCCCATCTCATTAGCTTTATGTTTTGCCAACAGGGCATAAATGTATCCTGAATGCAAAGCAAAACATTCAGTTCAAACCTAGAGCATTTTGGCTGAAAAAACACCAAATAACCAAGGCAGTTGTCTCTTTATAGGCATGGCAGACCCTCCGTGGAATTGTCCAGCTCCTGTGACTTCATGTAAAGGCAGCCCTCGTGAGTTCTGACATTCAGGTGAAAATAAGCTCTGTAAATCACAAACCATCTTGGAGAATAAATGACATACTGAAAAAGACCAAGATATTCCCTTCCCTTCACATGTTACTCATTAAATGAGCACCATGACTTCTTCTAAACTCCATTTTAGTCTGCGTATCCTTCTAGGTAAATATCCTCTTTCCAGAAAGATATGAGTTTCCCAGACTCAGCAGGGAAGGGAGTTTTTTTTCTGGACAAGAGAATCATTCATTACCCTCAAGCCAGAGAGGTAGCAGAATCAGTATATTAGTGATTAATTTAAAGCCTGAAGTTATACAATTTTTAAAACTCAGGGAGGCAAACAAGCCCCTGCCTGTCCTTATTTTTAATCCTTTCCAACCTTTCTATTTTTTTAAGTCTCCTATTACAATGATAGCTCTTCCACTTGCATAATCTAACATATGTATTTCTTTTATGACTATTTTATCATTCCTTGTGGAATAATATTTCATATCTACTAAGAACCTTTTTAAATGGACATCACCAGTAGATAGACACTCAATGCCAAGTGGCTTCCTTTGGTTCTCCCAGTTCGTAGGTGACAACCCCAGGACCTACACCAAATTGTCCACCACTGGATCTTTGGCTGCTTCCATCAAGGTGCAAGGGCTCAGAGGCTCCTCATCTTGCCAAGTTCATACTTAGGGTTCTGAGGAAAAGAGGGCTGATTTTAGGAATGCTCACTGGCTACTCCTTGACTCCCAATCTCTTTCATCAAAAATGAGACTGGCGTTTACCTGGATTTCTTGCTCCCTCTCTCACCATCCACAATTCACTCTTCAAGTAGTATCCAGAACAATATTTTTTATAAGGTAAATACTCTTTCATTTTTCTACTCACACCTTCCAATGCTTCCACAATTTGCATTGAATTAAACTATGAAAACCTTTTCTTGTTGTTTACAAGACCCCACATGATCTAGTCTTTGTCACCTCTCTTTCACTCAAACATTCCTTATGCACTCCCTGAGCTGCAGCCACGCTGTCTAGTCCACATTCCTCAAACAAGCCAAGTTTACTATCGTTTCATGGCTTTCACTCTTGCTGCATCCTCTACCTGGAATGCTCTCTCGGATCTCAGCTGGCCCTGTGTCATTGTTCAGGCCCCAGTTTGAAGGTCACCTCCACAGAGAGGCCCTCTCTGTTCCCTTTATTCCAAAGAGGGCTACTTGTGTCCTTCCCCACCACCTTGACCTATCACCCCATTTCATCTTCACCTCATTTATGTCCACCGAAAATTATCTTTTTTTTTTTCCTCTTTGTTGATTTTTTCCTGTGCTCACACTCCACTCCTTAGCTACAAGTATGTTCCACAGGAGCACATGTGGTGTCTATCTTATTGGCCCCTCCATTATTATTCCCCAACATGTCCTTAATTTCTAAGTTACAGTGTCTGGCAGATGAGGGACATTCAAAAACACTTACCATATTACTCGAGTATAAGCCGAGTTTTTTTGGCACAAAATTTGTGCCGAAAAATCCGAACTCGGCACAAATTTTGTGCCGAAAAAAACTCGGCTTATACTCGAGTATATAGGTAGTTAAATGACAAATAATACACCTATAAAAAGTTGCATATATAAAAGATGTTATTGTAAATTCAGATCTCCATGTTGTGATTGTTTTCTTTGAATTGTGGCCACTGCTTATTTTTCTACTCTCCTAAAAAGTAGTGTTGTCAAACAAATTTAAAAGAAAAAGATGAAATTTTGCAGTAAGCTTTTTTTATATATTTAAAACAACATCTAAGGTAAAATATACTATCTATAGAAAACCAGCAAGTCTTGACATCGAAGTAAAATGTGTAAGACCTTGATTGGCCATAGTACATCAACAGATATAATTTTAGGTTTACTTAGGTAACGAAACAGTATTTTTTTCTCCCCATTTTTCTAATTCAAACATGATTAGTTTAGCGTAGGGATCAGTAATCAGAAATTCCTTACTGGAGCACTTCCATCTTGCCTACCTTCTCCCTTGGTTTACTTTTTCCAAAATTCTCTTCACATTTCTGAATAATTTACTCTTTTGCCTCAGTTAAAAGATAAATGGAAGACTTATATTTTTTTAAAAATCTCCTTTCCTTCTGAAAACTATTTAAATTAAGGTACTGAGCTGTACAAGATGATTCTAATCAAGGAGATTTTCTTCCCTTTCAATTTCAAGGCCAACAAATTTTCAATGATTCTTTATGTTCACTGATGCTTAATTTTATAATCATAGCTAGGTTATTAGCATCTTTGAAAAAGGGCTAGTACAGTATTGCCCCCAGAATCTGAATGCCCCAGAATTTAAACAACTTGGAATCTGAATTAAAAAATTGAGCAAATTTTTGCTGGACATCCAAATGCTGCTTTGGAATCCAAACGCCCAGCAAATTGTTCATCTGTGTTTGTGCAGACATTTCCCCAGCACTGAGGCCACCTATATGCTTCATCATTCAGTTTTTTGTTTGAAGCTGTAGTGAAAGCATCTCAAGTGATTTTCATTGCTAATTTTGTGCTTTTGTGCCTGGTGCGTGCGGGTGTGTGTGTGTGTGTGTATAACACCAAGTATATTCGCCATGGGTCCTAAAACGTGTAGTGAGGAAAATAAGAATAAGAGAACAGCTGTTGAGCTACAATTGAAGTTAAGAAACATCTTATCACTAAGTATGAGAGTGGTACACGTGTGGCTGATCTCGCTACTATGTTCAGGATGCCTAAGTCCACTGTTAGTACAATCTTGAAAAATAAAGAAGCATATGAAAAAAGCTCATCATCTCTAATCATCAGAGAAATGCAAATCAAAACTACCCTGAGGTATCACCTAACCCCAGTGAGAATGGCCCACATCACGAAGTCTCAAAGCTGCAGATGCTGGGATGGATGTGCAGAGTGGGGAACATTTTTACACTGCTGGTGGGACTCAAATTAGAAATCCCATTTGATCCTGCAATCCCGTTATTAGGCATCTACCCAGAAGAAAAAGAAAATCCTTTTATCATAAGAAAATTTGCACTAGACTATTTATTACGGCTCAATTTATAGTTGCCAAACTATGGAAACAATCTAAATGCCCACCAACCCAGGAATGGATTAACAGCTGTGGTATATATATACCATGGAATACTATTCAGCCACTAAAAATGATGAAGACTTTATATCTTTTGTATCAACCCAGATGGAGGTGAAACACATTCTACTCAGCAAAGCATTACAAGAATGGAAAAGCAATAATCCAGTGTACTTTATTCTAATATGAAGGAAGTAGATGAGCTAATACAAGGTGGATGATGGGGAATGAGCAGGTGGAGAGAGGGGAGGAGGGAGGCAGATGGGGGTAGTAGTGTATGGCACATCTCTTGGGGGCAGGACACAATTGTAAGAGGGACTCTATCTAAAAAAATCAATCAGGGTGGTGCCTGTGGCTCAAATGGGTAGGGCGCCGACCCCATATGCCAGGGGTGGTGGGTTCAAACCCAGCCCCAACCAAAAAAACTGCAAAAAATAAAAAATAAATAAATAAATAATTTTAATCAGTGTAATCTAATTTTTTGTACCCTCAATGAATCTCAAACAATAACAAATTAATTAATTAATTAAAAAAAATAATAATTTTTTTAAAAAAAGAAAGAAGCCATCAAAGCAGATGATGTGGCAAAAGGGGTTATGACTGACCTCTAGGAGACAGAGACGTACGGAAGAGATGGGAAAACTGCTCTCAGTTTGGATTAATGAAAAACAGCTGGTTAGTGATGTGATTTCTGAGATGATAATTTGTGAGAAAGTCAACGTCCTCCAGGATGATTTAGTGAAAGGCATGCCTGATACTAGTGCTCAAAGGAGGAGCCTGTAGCCAGTAGGTGGTGGTGTGAGAACTTTAAGGGCCTGGGATCCATAGTGCTGTTCTTAATGGAGAGGCTGTCAGTTCTAATTCCAAAACAGCAGAAAGGTTCATAAAGGAGTTCAAGGAGTTTGTGAACAGTGAGGGGTATGTTTCAAACCAAGTGTTCAATTGTGACAAAAGAGGCCTTTATATTTTTTGGCTTTTATATTTTTAATTTTACTAATTTACATTTTTATTCAAATATTTTTTTTTTTTAGTATTTTATCTTAAAACTCAGTGTATTTACTGTTAAAATAATTTTGAAAATTTAAGTTTGTGGGACGCAGGGATGAATTAATCCAATTTCTATTATTTTAAAGGGGAAAAATTATCTTGGAACTAGAATGATTTGGAACTCAAATGGGGTTCTGGAACAGATTAAGTTCGGATCCCAAGTACGGATCCCAAGGTGTATATTCTGCAAAGCATAGGACTTAGTGGGTGTCTAATAAATACCTATTAATTAATTCCCATCAATTAATAAAAATCAAAAATATTTTATTTTATTTACCTTTTTTACTATTATATTTCCCAATTCCCATGACTTGGACCTACAAAGCAAGTACTAGTACATAAAATTCAAAGAAGGATTGTTTTTATTAAATATAAAATATATATTTCATATGTAGCTTGTAAAGTTGAACCTTAATTGACATAAATATGTTGATACAAGTTTCATTTATATTTTCAAGGTCACTTAACAAATATTGATTTCACATTATTTTTCAGGAAAGACATTTTCTTCATGCCCAAATTAATTTGTTCATTATTTTAACATTAATATCCATGTAATATTTTTCCATAGGGAATTTCTGACATTATGCCCACTAAATATCTCAGAGAGTAACTTTGTCAGAAAGGAAGGGTTGAGGAAAGCAATGGGTTGAGGAAAAGGAAGAAATGTTGATTGACAAAACTGAGGAAATATAATGTTTTATATTATGATTCTTTAAAAAGTCATTCCTTGGGGTTCTTATTAATCAAATTATAGAGGTTGAAGGGATGATCACAAGAGATTGCTTCAGCAATCCTACTTCCCAAGGTTAGCTGCCGAGAAATGTGATTTATTTATTCCTTTTCATCTCCAGCTGCCTACTTCCCTGAGGAATTTCCCTGGGTGAGGAATTTTCTCTTACTTTAGAAACATTCTCTTTCTTACTTTACCTTGCATATTTAGGAAAACTCTTGCAGAGATCATTCCTATTCGCCTGTGAAAAGTAGTTTTGACCCAAAATTTTTCTTTTTCCTAGCACTATCTACGAGCTCGGAAATAGAAAGAAAATCAAAAGGACAGTTTTAACAGTAAAAAGCGGGAACAGAGTCCTGTTTTCACATCTAGTTGCATTTCTATGGACAGACTGAGCTTTGACGTTAATAATGATCATAGACAGAAAGCTTCAAGGCTGGTTTGGCGAAATTAAATATTTCAATGTAGCTTTGGCCTTTTAAAAATAAAATATTTTAGTTAACTTGAATTCAAAACCTGCTCCTCAATGGCATTTTCTTTTTAAATATTCATCAAAAAGTAATCTTGTTCTCAATGAGTTGGGTTATCCAATTATATTCAAAGATTAATTGCCTATTATCTATCATTAAATAAAGCATCCCACTGATACTTATCCTCAAGGACAACACATAAAGTTGCCCCTGTGAGAAGCATCTCAATTGCAAAGCCTACCTTCTTTTGGAATATTTAGTCCTGTGATCCTTGATGTGGGGTTTTATACAAAATCCTTTTTTTTTTTTTTTTTTTGCCCACAGTGTCATATTAGAACAGATAGATACAATTTTGTCTACCCTAGAGGAGAGAATATCTGTCTAACTCTATGGCATGTGTTCAAGGTACCCCCCAAAATAAAGAGTGCTCCCCAGAGAACATGTCTGAAGGTCTTAAAACATGTGTGTGTTGTCTGGACGAGATCCTTAAACTTTGTTTTATTAAAATGTTGACCCATACTGGTCAGTTAAACTGCTATGATTCATTCACTGTGTTTTGTTTCATGGGCTTTTATAGACTTTCTGATGTACCACAGATAATCACAAGCGACCAACTCAGACCTCTCCTTTTTGACCACACAAAAGAGGAGCCCAAATTCAATTTGTAATCTGTAGAATTCAGACTAGCAAAGATAAAAAGAGTGAGACATCCAGAACATTTTGGTGGAGACAACTAAAACTTTCCAGACTACTTATGAATGCCAAGGTCTTCAATCCCAACTTATAGAAAGGACCAAAAGAATTTTTGTTAGGACAAGTGCATATGTAGTCATGTAATTTGTCTCTGGAAATGGCAATTATGATACTCTATTTAATAAGTGTTTTGTTTTCCTTTTGAGCAGATGTTATGACCACTCTTCCCAAACAATACATCCTGTTTTATTTAGGGGACATTAATAGCTAATTTAATTCATTACCAATAAGTCATCATTGTCTTTTCTGAGTTCAGGCTTTGTGATTTGTAAACCATATAGTATTAGGTTTTTCATTACAATCACATAAATAATTGATTCGGAACTTTCCAGTGATGATTCCAAACATCAGTTCCAAACATCAATTCCTTGGTTCCAAACATTTAATAAATAATGTATGTAACTTAAAAATAAATCTAAGTCAAGCTCAAAAACAAAAAAGAGAACTCTGTAGTTTGGCAGAAATGGGAACTGAGAACCACAAAAGTGAGTACAAATTGAAGTTGAGAAGTTGAGAAGTGAGATGAGGGCTTCAGCACTCAATCTTAACTAGTTCTGTAGTCACTGTTGGTAGAGAACTTAAACTGTGATTCCTGAAATAACCCAGAAGCCAAAGATAGTTTTCTGTTCCACCTAAACCAGAAAACTCTGCCCCCTCACTCTGGGGCTAACCTTGGAATCTGACTCCCCTCCTGGGCTTCAGGTAAAAAGAAAGTGATTGTGACATACGTGGAACCCCAAGACTACTCTGTATGCATGAGTCCACATTCTCAGTACTCATGTGGTATAAAATCCCAAGAGATGTAGCTAGTGTAAAGATGCTGGCATTGAAATTCTTATCCAAGAGGACAGTGGGAGAAGGCAACTCCCAGGGAAGATGACCTTACCCATAAAAACACAAAGCACTAGAAGAAACAGACAATGTGATAATTGACAGACCAATGAAACTTAAGAGAGATTTTACTCCCAAAGAAATGGTAACAATACTAAATATGTTGAACCAAAGAAGAGAAAGGGACAAAAGCCAAGCAGGACGTCGTGGGAAAAAAGGACAAGCAAACTTTAGAAGGAGCCAAAGGAATGTCTAGAAATCAAACACTATTCTTAAATTAATAAAATAATGAACTAATCAAGTTGTGTTCTGGACAATTCAAAAAAGAGAATTAGTCATTTGAAAAATAAACTCGAATAAAAGACTGTGAATGCAGCGCAGAGAAATGGAGAAGCAATAAAGTGATCAAATTTGGGAAGATGTGAGATCAAAAACAGTGTGAGGACAAGTAACAGTGTAAGGTTAATGACTTGAACAAAGGACAATTTACCAT
This sequence comes from Loris lydekkerianus, assembly GCA_963574355.1. Taxonomy (NCBI): domain Eukaryota; kingdom Metazoa; phylum Chordata; class Mammalia; order Primates; family Lorisidae; genus Loris; species Loris lydekkerianus. The sequence goes on along the minus strand of CAUYPK010126630.1, from coordinate 3,892 downwards.
TAACAGTTTAACAGTTAACCTGTTAATACCAAAAATTGTATTAACAATTGTGTGGGCTGGTCCTGGGGGGCTCCACTTCAAGTGGAACTTGCTGGTCTCTAAAACTAGTTGCATGATTCAGAGTCCAGGAGGCTTTCCCACACATAGTTACTAAGCTCTCCTATCAGTGCTATTTCAGTCTCTCAAATTAATATTTTAATTTCAAATATGTAAGTTTGGTTTAAAAAATGCACAGGCAAAAATTTACCCTTCTCTTAAATTGGCTTAAGAGAGACTTCCCCTGGGTGTCTTAAACACATCATGGAAAGCAAACTTACGGCTGAATTAAATTGCTTGTCCTACTGTTAAAACTCTCAGAATACTACATGATCTGATTCAAAGTTAGCAAACATTTATCTTGCATAAAGAGACTTTTCTTGTAAATCAGTTTCCCAATTTCTGACTATTCAGTGGAGACAGGCAGTCCCTAAGTTACGAATGAGATAGTTTCTGTAGGTTTATTCTTAAGTTGAATTTGTATGTAAGTTGGAACAGGTACATTTACCTGTTATGTGGCATAGCCTCCATTCTAAGTATGAGTTGTATGTCAGCTGTATATTTGTAACTCAGGGACATACGGCATGTATTTTCCTCTAGTCAGTAAAAGTCAAAATTTCTACATGTGTACTGATTTTTTACTGAAAAATTTCTGTGCCTCAGACTCCTGTCTTTTAAGAACACCCAAAACATGGAATCAGATGGTGACATGAGGAAGGACTGGAGCCAAGTATTTAAAGGGCAAATTGAAAGAAGCCAAGAGTCAGCATCTAGAATGTGTGAGTCTGCTCTCCAGGAGGAGGCAAGATGCCTACCAGGGGGGTGTCGATATGCCAGGAAAATCTACATTAGAAGCAGGAGGATTGGTTTTGGATGCACTGTCACAACTTTATATGATAATAAGCTAGTAACAAAAAGACAGAAACAACAATTTTCATCACCTGTGGACTGGTCACTATGATCTAAATAACACTTGGCAAACCTAGCCAACTTATACCAAATTCTCTTTCCTTGTCAATAGTAGACATAACAGACCATTGAAGCATTACTGCCCCAAATCCAATATACATGATCTATGGAGGATGAGACGTGGTGGACCAGTTAAGTCTATTTAAGGTTATTTACAATAGGCTATACAGTGGGAGAACACTAGTTTGTTGTTGTTATTGTTGTTGTTTGTTTGTTTTGTTTTTGTTTTTGTTTCATTTTTGAGACAGAGTCTCACTTTATCACCCATACTAGAGTGCTGTAGTGTCATAGCTCACAGCAACTTCAAATTCTTGGGCTCAAGTGATCCTTTTGCCTCAGCCTTGCAAGTAGCTGGAACTACAGGCACCCAGCACAACACTGGGTTATTTTAGATGAGAGTCTCAGTCTTGCTCAGGCTGGTTTCAAACTCATGAACTCAAGTTATCTGTCCTTCTCAGCTTCCCAAAATGCTAGCATTATAGGCATGATCCACCACACCTGGCCAAGGGAACATTAGTTTATACAGGACTCTAGGAAATCATTACCAATGAGCAAAACAAGCATGTGAAATGAAACTTATTAACCAGAATCTGGACTCTAAACTGATAAAATAGAAATATAGTAAGTATCCTCAGCTACAAATGGGCTACCACTATAAAAATCAAATAAAAGATAACTGAGGTTAATTGGAAGGGTGAATTTATAAAAGATAGTTATCGTTTACAAGTCTACTTTACTTTCAAGATTGCAAAACTATCTCTCATATATTTCCTTATTTGATGTTCTCAACTATTGTAAAAGGAAGTCCTAGAAGGTATTATTTTCCCATTTATAAATGTATAAACAAAAGATTAGAGAGATTTAATTACAGAGCAAACATTGTATTGGGCTTAATAAATGTCTGGGAAGAAAGGTCACCATCAAAAGTGATAAGGTTGTATGCCCCTGAAAGGAAGTAATTGCAACTAATATTTACTTATTATTCTCCAAATTTATTGAGGTCTTACCCAAATGTTATTTCAGTAGAAATAATCCAGCTGAAATGGGACCCAACATTTATCCCTCTCTATGTTCTTACTATCTCTTCGTTTTCTTTATTGCCCTCATTATAACTAAAATGGAAACTGCATGAAAGCAGTGATGTCTGTATCATTTACTGCTGTGTCTTAGTATTTAGGGCATGTAGTATGAAGTGAATAAGTACCCATGAAAACTGAAACGACTATTGGAAATAGGAGTTTAAGGTATCATATATGTTTAGACAAGACATATTCATATCATTTGAAATATGAAGTGATGCTATAAAGAACTCAAAATAATCAACAAAAAAGAGCAACAATCCCACCTATTACTGGGCAACAGACATGAACAGAACCTTCTCTGAAGAGGACAAATGACCAACAAACATATGACAAAATACTCATCATCCCTAATCATTAGAGAATTATAAACCAAAACCACCCAGAAATACCACCTAACACCAGTGAGAATAGCCCACATCAGAAAGTCCCAACACTGCAGATGCTGGTATGGATGTGGAGAGAAGGGAACACTTTTACACTGTTGGTGAGATTGCAAACTAATACAGCTTCCTTAGAAAGAAGTAGAGAGAATCCTCAAAGAACTCAAATTAGACCTCCTAGTTGGATCCTGTGATCCCATCTACCCAGAAGAAATAAAAATCATTTTATCATAAGGAGATTTGCACTAGTCTTTTTATCGCAGCTCAGTGTACAAGATGTGAAAACAACCCTAGTGCTCATCAACTCATAAATGGATCAATAAACGGTATTTGTATACCATGGAGTAGTACTCATCCATTTTCTATATTAACCTGGTTAGAGTTGGAGAACATGCTCCTTAGTAAAGTATGACAAGAATGGAAAAGTAAGTATCTAATGTACTCAGTACTAATATGAAGCCAGCAGATGAACTAATACACATCCACATAAAAGAAAAACTCAATTTAATTCAAGTTGCTGGGAGGGGAGAGGAGCGGGAGAGGAGAGGAGGGAGAGAGATTGGTGTGCTTCCACCCAGTAGGCACAATGTAAGGGTGGACGCCACGCCACTCTGGTGCCTCCTCCAAGGTGCAGGGACTTTACCTAACAAATGCAAACATTGTAACCTAATCATTTGTACCCTCATATTAAACTGAAAATAAAATTTAAAAAAGCAATGAGTACATCCTAGTCAACAGTAGAAATCCTGATGTCTCATTTTATTATTCAAATAAAATATCTCATTATGACAAATATGAAGTGATGATGCCAACATCAGAGGTCTGTATGTATTTATGAAGGTTGGCTGATACGGGGAGGTGCAGTTGAGTATATATTTGAATTATTCTTGGTGGGCTCCTTTGTGGGAAATTGTTCTGGAAATGATGCCGAAACTATCCCGTTCTTTTGAGAACTAACTGAATGTCCTCAAGAGGAAAGTAATGACTAAATGTTATTTTGATCTACCTTAAAACTATCTTTGACTGCAAAATTACAGACTCTAATTTACGGGAATTAACAATTGAACTTTTATACCCCTATGCCAATAAACTATCTGTGGAAAAGGCACCAGGGTACAATAGAGCAGGCACATGTCCGGGTCTCTGCGTGAACGCCGCAACCTGTCTAGCTGTGTTCTGGATGCAGACTATTATCTCACTCAAGAACAATTGCTCTTAGGTGCCTGAGGGCTATTTACTTTAGCTGAAAGGAGAGAGAAAGAGTCTTTGAGAGAGTAAAGCAGTCTTTTTTTTTTTTTTTTTTTTTTTATTTATTAAATCATAGCTGTGTACATTGATATGATCATGGGGCATCATATACTAGCTTCATAAACCATTTGACACATTTTCATCCCAATATTCAACATAGCCTTCCTGGCATTTTCC
>CAUYPK010126627.1:0-14007 GCA_963574355.1 Loris lydekkerianus | reverse complement strand
GATGGAGACTTTACCTCTTTCATGTTTACATGGATGGAGCTGGAACATATTCTTCTTAGTAAAATATCTCAAGAATGGAAGAAAAAGTATCCAATGTACTCAGCCCTACTATGAAACTAATTTATGGCTTTCACATGAAAGCTGTAACCCAGCTATAACCCAAGAATAGAGGGAAGAGGGAAAGGGAGGGGAGGAAGGGGGGAGGTGGGCGGAGGGAGGGTGATTGGTGGGATTACACCTGCTGTGCATCTTACAAGGGTATATGTGGAACTTAGTAAATGTAGAATGTAAATGTCTTAACACAATAACTAAGAAAATGCCAGGAAGGCTATGCTAACCAGTGTGATGAAAATGTGTCAAACGGTCTATAAAACCAGTGTATGGTGCCCCATGATCGCATTAATGTACGTAGCTATGATTTAATAAAAAATAAATAAATAAATAAATAAATAAATATGTATGTCAATGCATTTTTAGTCACTGTCAAAAGTATGCTGCTGGGCGGTACCTGTGGCTCAAATGAGTAGGGCACCGGCTGGAGGTGGCGGGTTCAAACCCAGCCTTGGCCAAAAACTGCAAAAAAAAAAAAAAGTATACTGGTTTACTTAAAGATAGTTATATATATATATATATATATATATATATATATATATGTGTGTGTGTGTGTTTGTGTGTGTGTGTGTGTGTGTGTGTGTACATGCATAATTATTATAGGAAGTGGTTAAAGTTTGATGTCCATACTAAGAAAAGAAAAGAAAAGCAAAAGCAGCTAAAGCATGTTCTTTAAGAAACGCTTTTAAATATAACACAAAGACATTGGGCTTTAGCAATCGTAACTTCACCATTTTCTAGCTGTGTGGTACTAGACATTTACTCATCTGTAACAGTGCTCGTACCTGTTGCATAGAGTTATCAGGTATTCAATGAGACAATGTACGTAGAGGACTTAGCAGAGTGTGTGTTGCACCATCACTATCATCATTACCACCACTGCAGTAATTATTACTACTACCACCACCACCACCATTATCCTTATCTTCACCACCACTAATAATAACATCATCCTCATCCTACTCATCATCATAGCCAATGCCTATTATGCACTGGACACTGCTGTAAATAAGTACAGAATAAGTGCTAGCTTCCTTAATTATTGTTGTAATATTTTCTTTCTACTGGCTTTTAGCTCATGAAATTGCATATTTTGAGACAATTGCCTTGATATGAAATACACTATCATATTTTAATAGGTCCTAGTCAAAGTAAAAGCTTATACTTAATACCTTTTAGTACATAAAGTTAGAAGAAGAACATAAAATGCTTTCTTTGTCACTGGTCTCTTTTCTCCATAAACAAGCCTTAGGACCAGTCCTTGCATATGGAAGGTCATCCTCGGAATATTTTTAAGTCCTTTGAAAGTAACTTATCATGTATTAAGCAATACAGGTGAGAATAAGCCATGTGCATGAAAGGTCCCCTCTAGATGATTTCTAAGTCCTCTGAAGGTAATTCATCAGACAGTAACAATCCTTACGAAAATATGCTTCATATGACTGAAAAGACCACAGCATAAGCAGAAGTGCTTTCTGTACCGAGTGGGCATAAATGAATTCCACTGTTGACAGCTGTCCTTTTTGGATCTGCATTTCTAATGCAAAATGAGTCATCCAGTTCTGACTTTTCCAAACCAGGCTGAAATGTAATCTTTTATTTTTTCTAGAGGCTCATGCTTTCCTATAACCTTTCCTCTATGTACTTTATGAACCCGATCAGAGGCACATAAATGGGGCATATACGAGGTCTTCTACTCTATGAGACAAAATTTGCCAGAACTGAGCCAGACCGAATTTTGAGGTGAGCACAGTCTACTGTCTATACTTTACACCTTCCATTTCTCTGCCCTTGAAGCCACTCAGTGGCACTTTCCTTACTCCCCTCAGATCCTACCCGCTCTTGACTCTTATCTCATAACAAAACCAAAATTCAGTAGAATGCACTGTATAAATTAGTAAGTATTACCTAGGAAGGGATTTTTGTGTGTGTCTTAATGACTTTGGATAATTTGTATAATCTCTTAAATCGAAAATTCCTTAGAAGTAGAAACTAAAAATAATTTCTAGAATGTTTAAACTATGTCTATTTATAGGTACTGAATTAACTGAGCATATTTCTTATGAAGACTAATTTCAAATCAGAGAAAAAGAAAATGAATCGGGGGGGATATACTCTGAACTGACTAACACAGCGTTGGGAAGAGGGGCAGTGGACAGACCCCTTGATTTTGAATTGTAATTCCACCACATACTGATTGTGTGACTTTGGGCAAGGTAGCTTAATGCTCCGAAATGTTAATTTCCTGTATATAAAATAGAGAATATAATACATACACTCTAAGGTATATTGCAAAAAGTAAATGTAATCATGAAACGGCAAGCACAGTACCTGGGACATACAAGGCTCTCGGTAAATAGGATTTTCTTCTTTACCCTTCATAAGTAGCTATTCGCCCACCAAATAGCTGCTCCCCCTGCCCCAGGCTTGTTCCCACCTGGTCTGCTCACATCTTGTTAGTCCATATGATATTTGCATTCAGATCTTTCAGCATAAGAGTTTCACTACTCAAGTAAGAGGTCCTCTTGCAGAGGCTCTAAATTTTAGTCCAATAATGTACTTTCCCCAAGGCGCCCGAGCAACTTCATCAAACCAAAATCAAATTAAATTGGCTTGAGAAAGAGAGAAGGGAAAGGTAAAGGAAGAAGAACAGAGGGTAGAAAAGAAGAGAGAGAAGGATAGTTATCAGCTCTGCCTAGAGACCAGAAGATGATCCCCCAGGAGAATGGAGAGAGTTCTGATGTAACTCTATTAGGATTCACGAGACTCGGTCTTGAATAACTCACTAAATGCCAATGATCTTCTCTACGAAATAAAGATATTGAACTTTTTCAGGAGCTCATGAGCTTATAGATTTTGGTTGAGGAAGATTAAGAAATAAAACATTTTGGGGGAACCTTTCAACATCAAACCCCATCAGTCCATTACACTGAGAAGGTGTGGGTGAGCTCCCATTGACTCAGCCTAACTCTGTCTGACTCTGTGTGTACTTTTACCTACATCATCCATTTAATCCCCTGGGGGGTATTACTATCCTCATTGTAGAGGGGAAGAATTTTTGGCTCAGAGATCTTAGGTGATTTTCCTAACATCCAAGAGCCAAGGGGACAGAACAGGGATTAACAACACCTTTCAGGACAAAGCTCCCAGGTACATTTTACTGTACCACGCTGCCACCCTCTGGGACAGGAATTGGGAATGAAGCTATTAAGATATCAAACTTTAATTAAATGACTCTGCAATGATATTTCATATAAATGTAAATAGACTTGCAACAGCCAAGGAAACTTGAGGGAAGGAGGCCCTGTTAGGACAGTGGTGTGTTGCTTAATATTTAACATTGGCTCTAGGAAAAACAAACAGATTTTGTAACATTTACTGATTTTTGTAGAATAAGTGCGCCCACCATTGCTGATTTCAAGCCATCAATGTCAAGTCACTGAACTGGAGTTGGGAAGAAAGGTTCACAAATGACTCTTTCCAGCCAGTACAGGCCATCTCCAGCACCCCACTCCGTGTGTGTGTGTGTGTGTGTGTGTGTGTGTGTGTGTTCGTATATCTGAATTTATAGGCCACTTTCTTAAAAAACATATGAAAAATAAAACATCCGCTCAAACATTTTTCAGGACAGTAACAGTAACTATGAGTGCTACGTGTTTCAATTATACCCTAATCTGTCCTCACTACATTTTATTTTTGCAAATTATGCAGATTACTAGTCTTCCGAATATAACTGTCCATAATCCCAGCAAAGAAAAAAAAACCACAACATCCCAATGGTGACCTCATTTTTCTTCCACCTGCTGGTTGAATGAATACTATAGAACCTCTGTAGATGACCACCTCCCCCCATTGACCACTTCCTTAAATTGATCCATTTTTCATAGAACGGATATGTTCCACTTGGACATATCAGTACAGCAGGCCCAGATCCTTATGTTGATTGCCTCTGTATATTATCTAGTTTGTTACAGTCTCTTGGCTGGTCAACTTACAGAGGTTCTATTGTACTTTTTCAGGTTTTCATGTGAGCTATGCGAGGTTTTCAAGGTAGGGTTCCTCCAATATAACCAGCAGGTGACAATTGCAGTATTTGTCAGTTCTATCCCAGGAAAGGGCCATTAGGTAAACCTTAACAGGAAGGGGAAACAAAACTGCCTTCAAGTAGTTAAAGTGCCATAACTACTTGAATTGCTCTAGAATAAAAGTAGGGTGACTGATAAGTTGTAGGGAAATTGCATGCATAATTTACATTGTGTGCGCTTTGAGCAAGCAGTGGAGTTGTCATTTGTGTAGACTGAATCACAAGTGATTTTCATATAGATTGTGTGAGGAATGACTTCTGATTACTGTGGAAATTTACTTCATCTTATTCATTTCTTCTGATTGCAGGATACTAAAGTAAGACTATGGCAGAGGGCTAAATGTGAACAGACATACCAAAAAAATTGCACAAATGCTGGAATTATTGTCCACATAAATGTGCAGAAATGTCTCCCCATTTCTAAATAAATAGAAAAGAAGAGGGATGCTTAAAACATCAATGCTATTTAGAGAGAAAATGAGATTGAATTGAAGAACAATTTCCCTTTCAAAAATTATGATAAAGAGTAGAAAAAAATCCCTAAGTATTCCATTGCTACCTATGGCACAACATGCTTATATCTGAAAGGAATAGCTTATGGAGTAAAAAATAATATTAGAAAGTTAAAATAACAAGTAATGCTTTTATAATAGAAGAAGCAATCCTTCAGGACTAAATTAAAGCAAAGGATGTTAACATGAGAAAAAAATATCTACTAGTTTGGCAGGCAGGAGAACAGATCATTGAAAGAAGGTGGGTTTTAGGGACACTAAAGAATATCCATTTTGAAATCTTTAAGAACACAATGTAAATATCCTTTTTCAATTTTTTTTAAAGTCAGTCTTGCTTGGGCAGCAACTGTGCCTCAAAGGAGTAGGGCACCCTCCCCATGTACGGGAGGTGGTGGGTTCAAACCCGGCCCCGGCCAAAAACTGCAAATAAATAAATAAATAAATAAAAACCAAAAAACAAAAATAAAAACAAAAAACAAAAAAAACAGTCTTGCTTTATTGCCCTCAGTAGAGTACTATAGCATGATAGCTCATGGCAACCTCAAATTCTTGAGGTCAAGCGATCCTCTTGCCTCAGACTCCCAAGTAGCTGGGACTACAGGTGCCCAGCACAACACCTGGCTATTTTTAGAGACAGGGTCTTCCTCTTGCTCAGACTGGTCTCTAACTCCTAAACTCATGCAACACACCTTCCTTGACCTCTCAGAGTGCTAGGATTACATGTGTGAGCCACTCAGTCCCCTTTTTCAACTATTATTATTCTCATAAACAATGAGTTAAGTTAGAGTAATCCATGGATTTTTCTTATTATATGATTCTTTACAACTCTACATTGTTCTAAGCTTCAGACAACTTCATAAATGATGAATAATGAAAGTAAAATTAAAATCAAAGCATGATTCAGATTTTTCAAAATATGAGGTCTCTAAGTTTTAGATTGTCAACTTAAGAAATAGGGTTTATATTTAATGAAGTTAAAAAATAGCACAAAATTGAGTCAGAGATGAGCTTCCTCCAACTCAGGAGAGTGTGAGCAATTGGGTGATAACTTGAAATAGGACAGCTGGAGTAGGAGGAGTGGAGAGGAAGGAGTCATCACCAGAAATCCCTTAGGTAGAATAAGCAGGTCTCAGTACACCAGGGGATGCATGGTCATGTATGAGGACAATTTGAGGGCAGTTAATTTTCAGCTTGGGTCTAGTGAGTCTCCCTTGCATTCTTCCCTGTTCAGACTTCATTTCACCAACCCACAGTATGCCTACAGTTGTGTGTGTGGGGTTGGCTTAGTCCTTTGATGAAGGGGTGGGAAGGAGTTTGATGTTGAACATTTTGAGTTTGGAGTTCTTGACAGAAATTGAGTTGGAGATGGTGGGTGAAAAGGTCAGAGTCAGAGCTGGAATGCAATTTAGAGACCATCTCAGGCATACTTGAGCCTTCTAGTTGAAGTGGTAGGAATGGGTGATACAGACCAGGAAAGGATGGGCAAGAAAAGAAGAAAGGAAACCTTAATCCTTCAAAAAAGGATTTGGAGCCATTAAAAGACATTGAGAAAATCTCTTGAACAAAAGAAGAAAAATAGGGGATGGTGATCAATAGTGTCACACACAGATTACCTGTGGGTCCAGAAGGCATTGTGTGTGGGGAAGCTGATGACTGTGGCCCTGAAGAGCTGTTTTGTAAATCAGAGAGCGCTAAGCAGATCACTCTGAGAGGCTGGAAGGAGAGCAAGTGGAAGCGCAGACACACCAGGGGCTTCTAAACTTGCTCACTCTCAGAATTCCTTTGGGAGCTTTAAAACTACATCTTAGTATTCTCCAAACATCCTTCCAGAAGGGACGTATTAGTAGGCATTTTCTTTCAGAATTCTGGTAGCAATCCCAGGTCCATAAGTAGTTACAGAAAGGAAATATTATGTGTGGTGATTTTTCTTCTTAGACCGTATCTCCAAGTTTTGCACACTCATTTAAGTAAAGGCTGGAGCAAGGTCGGAATAGAGCCAACATCATGTTGGTGTCTGAACCATGAAGTATAAATTTTACAAGTTTTCGTTTTTATTCAAGAAATTGGGGAGATGTAAATCATATAAATTCCTGCTGTGCAATCTTCACACCTGACTTCCTAGGATGCACATTTTCCTGTATAAACCAGTCTTGGTTTTGAACTTTATCTAAATGGAATAATTTAATATGCCTCCTTTTTTAGTCTGTCTTTTTTCATGGCATAGTTTGTTTTTTCTACTACATTTTTAAAACATCTCCTTTCTTTACCCTTTTCACTTTGGCCTCTGCCAAAATTTTATACATTTATTCTTAAAGACTACCTTTGTTTTGAGAACAAATAAGCTGGTGATGGAAGGCAAGCATGCTGGTTTTAAGTCACAATTGATTTAGACATTGATTACCCCTGAAACCACTAGTCTAATAATAACTAATGCAAGGAGATGAATGGAATCAAATATAATAAAAAACATTTCATCAATAGTTATTTTGAGTGCAGGAGCCAATTGGATCTCACTTGTAACTGGTTCCTTTCTGCTCAGTAGCCTGAAAGGAAAAATAATCAGTGGAGAAAGGAAGGATCATTTGAGTTTGTATATGATGATTTATGACAGATGATTTATATAATCAGAAGCAATCAAATCTTGTCCATAAATTATATACTTGAGAAGACAAATTTAAAAATATAATGAATTCATGACAATGTTACTCTCCCAATAGAATGTTATGATTATCTTTTTTCCTTTTTGCTTACAGCAGAGCTTCTTTACACACTTCTCTTCTTTTGAGCATAGAGAACAAAATTCTCCTCTCTTGTAAGGGGCCACATTTTGATAATTTCCTCTGTAAAAAAGAGAGACATAGATTAGCCAATTAACTATTAAATTCCTTATTTTAGTGTATGCATTTATGCAAGTTGTTGTAATCATTCACTGTCATGAATGTTAAAAAGGAAAAATAACCTTTGTCCCAATTTTATGTTCATTTCTTCTGTAAAAAGAAACCATTAAAACTGTTATTTACACATGGCAGTTAGATTCTTGAATATTCTACAGATCACCAATTAGGTGCTAACCTAACGTAATTATTCCTACGATAGCCACAAAGATTTTTGTCATAGACACAATGATTATTTCTGTGTTTGGTAAATGAAATAAGTAGAATTGAAATCACAAATGATTAAAAGTACAATATAACAGTCTTATCTGGTTGTATATGATGATATATCAAAAAGTTTGACAGCTAAATTGGATTTCAATAATATAACCCAATACATTTTAACAAACCTCTTCATTTCTATGTTTGTCTAGAGTAAGCGAAGAAAAACGTAATAATATGAGTAGCTCTGCCTTAGACACAAGAATATGTCACAAGAATATGACATACTTTATCTATTCATCTGTTGATGGATTGTTTGAGTTTTGGGCTACTACAAATGAAGTTGCTGTGGATATTTTGAGTTGCTGTGGATTGTTTGAGTTTTGGGCTACTACAAATGAAGTTGCTGTGGATATTTTGAGCACTCATGCATAAGTTTTTAAATGGGCACAGATCTAACAGTGTGAGAATTCCAGGTCCTTCACGTTATCTTTGGCACATGAAATGCCGTTGTCTAGCCATTCTAATCATTGTGCAGTGGAATTAATTGTAGCTTTAATTTGTATTTCCCTAACGATTAATGATGTTGAGCATTTCTTCATTGCTTATTAGCCACTCGTGTATCTTCCTTGTTATTTTTGTGGCAATTATGAAGATTAACTTTGACAATTTCTTAGTGATGAGTTGTGAGAGTTCTTTCTATGTTTTCAGTAAAAGTCTTTTATTTGATATGTTTTGCAGACTTTGAGTAGGTGGCTTGAATTTTCATTTTCAGAACAGTGTATTGGAATAGAAGTTATTTTCACTTTTAGTGACATCTAATTTATTAGTTTGTTCTTTTATGCATCGTGATTTTGGTATGGTGGTTAAAAAAAATCCTTGGCTACCTAAAGGTCAGAAGCGTTTTTGTTAATGTTTCCTTCTAAAGTTTTTGTGGTTTTAGGTTTTACACTTAGGTCTATAATGTATTTCTAGTTAGCTTTGTTTATAGTGTAGATCTAAGTTATTTTTCCCCATATGATTAACTAATTATTACAGGACCGTTTGTTGAAAAATATTTTCCCACTGCATTGTCTTTGTGCATTTGTGCAAATCAGCGGAATGTATGTGGTTAAACATGAGGCTGTATCGCTGGACTCGGTATGCTGTTATACTGGTCTGTCCGTCTACCTTTACACCAATATAACAATGTTGTGAGTATTCGGTGGTTTTAATAATTCTTGAAAAAAAATGATATTATGTAGTATTAGCCCTTCAAATTTGTTCTTTGTCAGATTGTTTTGACTATTCTAAGTCCTTTAAATTTCTTTAAATTGTAAGTCTTACTTTCTGCTTCTTTGCATGCCTGATAGTATCTGATTTTCTGGTCAGTTTATCAATTTCTACAATTAAATCCTGCTGGGGTTTTTATTGGGATCGTACTGAATTAGATTAATTCAGAAAAAAATGGCATCTTAAAAATGTTACCCCTTCACTGAGATTTGCTTCCCTATGTGCACTTTGGTGTGGATCAGTCAGTGGCAAACTGGTATTGAGCACATGTGTTTGTTTTTCCCTTCTGTGAAGTTTCGCTTAGAAACTGGCCTACAGTTTCATCCAGGTTGTCACAAAAGATACTGAATCTCTATTCTTAATGGCTGAGTAAATACTCCACAGTATGCATGTGCCACATTTTTATTAATCCATTCATGTACTGGAGGGCACATGAATTGTTTCTGCATCTTTGTGATTATGAACTGTGCTGCTATATACATTCAAGTGCAGGTGTCCTTTTTATAAAATGACCTTTTCCCCTTTGGGTATATACCCGGAGGTGGGGTTTCTGGGTCAAATGGCAGGTCCACTTTATGTTCCTTGATGTATCGCCATATGATTTTTCTTAGAGGTTGTACTAGTTTGCAGTCCTGCCAACGGTATATCTATAAGAGTTCCTTTCTCTTCACATCTACACATCTGTTATTTTGGGGTTGGGATTTGGTAAGCTCCTTGGATCTGTGAGTTTATAATTTTCATTAAGTTTGGGGCCATATTTATTGAAGTATTTTTCTATACCAAACCCCTTTCAGAAAATAAATTTCCACTAATGTTGTTTTAACAGCTAACTAATGAACTGGTATAAAGGTAGACAAATATCCTTTTTGAATTCCTTTTTCCTCCGTGGATTCAATTTGTATACTTTTTATTGTTATGCTTTTTAATTTGGTAATCTCTTTTTGTGGTATGTCTAATCTGCAAATAACTTCAACTTAAAACAAACAAACAAACAAACTCGAATACCGTAGTTCTGTTTTTAATACCTTTCATATCTCTGCTTCACGTTTGAAAACATTGAATATAACTATTCTAAGGCCTTTCTCATACTATTATCTGTGTCATTTCTGCATCAGTTTCAAGCAATTGATTATCCTCCTCATTGTAAGTCTTATTTTTCTGCTTCTTTGCATGCCTGATAGTATCTGATTAGATGGCAGACCTGGTAAATGTTAGGAGCTCACTATTACACGTTTCTGTAATTGTACTTGAGGGGGTTTTTTTTTTTTTTTTTTAATGCAGTTAAGTTACATGGGAACATTTTAATCTTTTCAGATTTCAATTTATGAATTGTTAGGCAGATCCAAAGCAATCTTGTTCTACTGCCTGTGTGAGTGCCAGAAATTTTTCTTACACTTCCTTCAGGTGGCTTTTACCTTGACCTTAGACCATTTTCACCCACACATACTAATAAGTATTGCAGAATGCCTGAGATCTCTGTAGGAAATTCTCCCTGGTACTCTTTTCCATGAACTTGAACTGTATAGGTTTTCCTGAACTCTTAGCTCATTTCTTCAACTCAGGGAGTCTGTCAGCCTCTGCCTTAGCTCCCTATCCATGTGTCATGGCCTGCAAACTCTCTCAGTGAGGACCTTGAAGCAATTATAAGGCTAACTTTGTTTTTCCTATTTCTCAGAGATCACAGGCCTTTGTTGTATGATAACCTGTTTCTTCAAAAAAGATGGCTTATATATTCTTCCTGTTTTCTTTTTTTGGTGGTTGTTTCTGTTGGTAGGGTGTATTGGCCCCAATCACTTAGCCAGGAGTGATAAAACAATATTCTCTTATGTTTTTGAAAGGCCTATAAGAAATCTGCTACGTACTTGATTTGTTTCAAATCTGTCTTATTCAAAGCAACATGGTGTTTTACTGCAACACGAGCCTTTATCCACTGTTAATTATTTTTGTCTTTCCCCTTCAGATTCAGTGATTAGTCTTGTTGAGAGAAATGATGGTAATAAGTAAGTGTGAGCAGTTCTGCAATTTATCTTGTATTTATAAAAATTGTATTCTGCCCCAGGCTTTGAGGCTGTGTAGTTATCTTTTTTTTTTTTTGCTTCTGAGAAGCAGTGTAAGAAAATATGGAGATATATATATATATATATATATATATATATACCCATTTCTGTCTCTCTATAGTAATCTTGGTATAACTCAGTTCCTTTTTGCCAATCCTGTGTGTTTACCTTTTGTCTTTGTTTTTATCTTTTGTACTTTTTATTTTTAAATTTTTATTTGTTGAAGAGTTGGGCTACTGATTATTTTGTCTTTTTTATAGATAGATCCATCAGGATTAAAGTCCTAGAATTTCACTCTTGGATCCTTCTTTTAGGCATAAGCTGTATTTTCATGTAAATATGGAATTATCAATGAGACACTTAAAACTTCTGTTATTAATTTACTAAGATAATAAATTTTACCATCATTCTTAATTATTTTTTATTGCAGTTATGTTATATGAGAGAGGTAAACACCAACCATTTTGTGTTGCAGTATTTAGATATTACGTAATGTTTGTTATCTCTTGTGTTTGCTTAACAATCTCCATCTTTTCCATTCTAAAGTTTAGATATTTTATGACAGTTTTAGCTCTTCTTTACACAAGACAATATTCTATCATTTCCTTCTATTTTCACATATTTCATTTATTAGCATTGTAAAATGGAGACCTATCAAAAATAAGCTTGTATCTAGTGTAAGAGCCTGTTCTCAGAAAACAGCATTAACGTTAATTTCAGTTTAAAATGTTTTTGAAAGAAAAATAACTTACGCAGGTCCATAGTTGCATATAAATACTACAGTTGAACCTCCAATGTTAGGACACTTTGCAACTGCACAACCAATTTTATATGAATTGGCCCACACTACCTATAAGGAAAGGAACTTAAAAATATAACATGCAAAATGAGTCTATGTATATAAACATATGAGTATAGCATAATCTTTGTCATATTAACAAAAAAGAATGCACATAAGTATTTATTGCAATTTTCTGTAATTTCTAATATTTAGTTTAAAATGATTAAGGCTATTTTCATGAGGGCTACTTAGCTAGATTTTCATCATTGAAGAAGATATGAAGCCAAAACATAGTATTCAATATAGCCAAAGTTATAATTTATTTATAGATGACTTGTGAAATATATTTTAATTCTCTCTATGGCCATATCATACAAACAATATCAAAGTAATAATACAAATAAAGACAATAATTTACTTTTATTTTTCTTAGAAAAGTTCTACAAAATTTACGATAACAGTTTACATTTAAAATTTTTGGTATTAGCCATATTCTCACCTTTGTAAAGTTATAAGAGACAGGTAAGAATTAAGAACACCTTGAGATAATTTAAAAAATGCATTCCATAAGGAGGGTAATTATTTTAATTTAGTTACAAAGAATAGTAAAGTTATTCAAAAGGAAGATGACTCCTATGAAAAACCAGCCACAGGGGAGACATAAAAGAGATGAAGAACATTAGTAGCCCTTTGTGATAATGATAGAATAAATTTTTCTTCTTTTTCCAAAAGGAAAAATACTGATTTTTCTCCATCTAAAAAATAATCCAAGGAAATTTGATAAAGAATAGATTTTGACACCACATTTTCTGAACTCATTTATTTTATGTCTATTAGCAAAATGTATTAAACTAAAGTGTGTATTAGTCACTTTTTTCAATGGCCTTCTTATAGCCAGAATCAATAATTTTGCAAAATGTTTTAATGGGTCTTTAGTTGCCAGAGAGACAACAAAGTGCAACAAGAAGCACAGTGGACTGAGATGTGAACCATGGGCTTTGCTTCCAACCACACGCGTAGCTCTGGAGAATGACAGATCAACTCTGAGCTAGTTTTTCACTTAATTAAGATGGGATAAAGTTAAGTCATTAAAATATCTGTTTGCTTTTGAATGTTTTTAAAAAATTAATACACTATACAACTATAGGCATATATTTTTCAAGAAATTATGTTTAAAAATTTCATTCACGAATAACTAGCTACACCAGGTCAGTCAATTTGAATAATATACCTGAAGTAAACTTTTCTGGCTTTGAGAATGATGAAAATAAATACTGACTATATATAGATTTAAAATGTACTACTTTCATTATAGGAACTAGATGTAACATCAATATAATACTGGATGTAACTGTAATAGGATATTATCAAATGGTGAATACAAAGAAAAATTTGATCTCATTTTGTTCAGAATGTTAAACAAGATATAGTTGTTAAATTAATAAGAGAAATGCACCAATTTTCAATTATGAAAATTGTATAAATTAGCCAATGAAGGGTAAGCTTCTGTTTCTCATGTAGCAATGCTAAAGGAGAAGGGATTTGGGGGAGCAGGTTCTTTTTTCCTTACAATAAAAAGAAGACAAAGGATAAATCAAGGCTGGGAGTCAGCCTTGATGCCATGTGGGTTATTGTGTTCTGCTTGTTACCAGGACACTTGACATTTGATTCATTATCTCAAATTTGCAGCAGCAGCCAAACCATATGTTTTACCAACAGTATCTGTCCTGATGTTCTGGGAGAACTTGGAGCACCCTGTGTTGCGTGACTGGAGACGTGAACGAACAGCAGCTTTGCTGTGGGTATAAACTCGCTCCTGTAATTATTAAGTCAAGAAACAGACTACACGGCATGGGATGGCGTGTAGCAAAGTTCTTTATTCAAGGTTTTGATTTTATACCTTTCTAGTCACGTACACTCTCTGTCATCTGTTAGTTTCGCCATTACCTCATTTTACCTATCTGAAATTAACTTGTAAGGAAATATCCTGTTACCATATCAACACAATCACTTTTGCAGTAAACATCTTCTTCTAGACACTGACTAATCTCTGGGCAGGTATCTAAATAAAGATCACAAAGAAGAAAGTAGCCAC